>JAPYMA010002721.1:0-13062 GCA_035041965.1 Anisakis pegreffii
AATAATCAACTGGTACAACGGACACGAATCAGTTCAAATTTTGTACAGCACTGAATATTGAATATGAAACAAAATTATTTATATGACGTATACGGATTGCAGTTTTATGACGGAATAATCATAATACAAATAAATTCTTTGCGTTGAATCGTTGCAGAGTGCAAAACTGAAGCTATTTGCAAGCAAGGAATTTTAGGAATGCCCGTATCAAATAATTTGAACTAAATCATAACTTGTCGGAGGATGCATAAACTGAGCGAAATATATTGAAGTAATCATAATATTCGGACATGAATGATGAATAAGTGCACCAATTTCAGTTGTACACATCGTAGATTGGATAAGGGCAGCGGAACTGAATTTCTGTTCATCAAACTCTCAAATTCAGGTGAGAAATTCGGAAACTAAATGGGATTTCCACCTAACGCGTATATACATCAACGAATTTTATTGTATCACTGTAACAAAACTGTAAACGACGATGACGACATTATTGCAACGCCATAATGATGAAGTAATAAATATGCGATGACGACTTTTTAATAATGAACACATTAAACTATCATACAGTAGTGATAAGAATAACAACAGCAATAATAACAACAACAATAACATTCGAGAATACAGTTGAAAGAACGACAAAGAGATGAGTTATAAAAGCAATCATATAAATTCCCAATCAGTAATTGCTTAAGATGTGATCAACATCAAATTGATCGCTCAATTTTGATGGTTGCTGATTAAGAGAGGAAACTGTCTCGCAACTTCAGCTTATTCATTCGTTACCGTTGCATACAGTACGGTTTCTTGCAATCCTATTGCACAACAACATTGAACATCGGAAGTTGAACAGAAGACTGGAGACGATCAACATGAGATCATCAAAACACCGGATTTCTATCAACTTTCATCGTTACAACTCAAACAAATGCAATATGCGAAAAAGATTTGCGGATCTAATTGCTAGGCACACATTTGCAGCAAAACTGGGACAGTCAATTTATTCCGGATCACTTTTCTTCAGGTGTTCCGTTTCCGTTCAAATGATGAAGCATTTACAAATATTCATAATCCACTGTTCAGTCAGATCTCTTGTTTGGAACGACTGCCATCATGCAGCCACAACAACAATTCATAATTTATAACAATGCACAACTTTTCAGTTGTTTAATTACGGATAAATGACAGTGATCAAACAAATTACTAATATCGAGAAATATTCAGCACCATCTCAGCAACTATCAGTAATTAATGGAAGTTAAGAAGTATGATTTAGTGACAACATTGGTATTGGGGATCGCAGTACATTCAGCTTTACGCCAACTAAGATAATCTTTACGCAATGCAACTGAGAAGCTCACTTTTATGTGCATATATAATTTTGTACAAATGAGGTCATAAAAGCTCGTTGGACCGAATATTCATCATAAAAAAGACCTAGACTGAGATGTAAGAATCGTCAATGAGTCCGTCCGAAAACTAATGGTTCAAAAGATGAGAATATCTAAGAAAATGTATCTTCGACCTTTCATGGATGTATGTATAAAGAAATACCCTGAACGACGTTATAGTACAATGCTTAAGAGTTGGAGAACTTAAGGATATAGGAAGATGACGAAAGAATTGAACATTTGGATTGAGAAAATTGGAATGGTGGCAGCAAATAAAGTTGAAGATTATTGACAGAGAGGAACGGAAAATTCAGAGAGGACAATCCGATAGTCTTAAAACGCAACAAAATATCACTACAAAACATTATAAACGAGAAGACATAAATGAATGAGTATTTTAGCATATCTTATATCTATATGATCAAAATTTTGAAGCATAAGTTAGAGCACATAAAAACGTCGAGATATCAAAAATTAAATAGAAATTTTAAAAAGATGACAAATTTTGGTGGGATTTGTTGATGATGAGTTAAGCTGAGGCATTTGTGAGATATCAAAAATGCAACTGAATATACAAGAAATATTCACTTGAGAAAAATTTCATTCATGCTTCACGTACAATATTTTCGATGAATAGTTCGTAATCCCTGATTTAAATTTGGCTTCACGAACAATCGCAACAATAACAACAGAAAATAAGTTACACTCGTAAATTAGTCATCATCAAATGGATGTGTGTACAAACCAATATCCAATTCATATTCCATTCAAATAGGCCATATTCATAACGATAAAATAATAATGATGATAATAACAACAACTATAAATTTGAGTAATTACAATGACACATCAATAATAATTTGAATACATAATGACAATGAAAACAATGCCAACATAAACACTCTATAATCATATATAATATACAAATGATACGCTTTCAAAGAATTTTTCTTTCACTGAGAAAACATTCATCTTCGAGCAAAATTTACCCGCATAACTGTTACACAAATAAAAAAGTTCAATATCTCATTTGAGTCATTACTTACAACCAGTAATTTTGCATTTCTTTTACTTAATTGATTTGTTTCGAAACTTCTAGAGGCTGAAACAGCTTTCATTCGCTCACCATGAGTGAGCATAGTGCGTCAAACGCAATCAATTAGCAATGACAACCGGAATTCAGAAAATGAACTGAGAACAAATAAATTATTTTCGATGATGATGATGGTAGAAGCATACGAGTGAGATTTGTAACGAATAAAAATTAGATTTCAAACAATTGTGAAATGATTTTGTGAAGTTTCGTGCAACGATAAATCATGAACCGTAAACTGCAAAACCATTTGGAGCAACCGACTGATGTGAATTTTATTGTTGGTTCACTTGAATATTGCAAGACGTAACAACATGCGTCCGCATGCTTCTTGTTAGATATCTGTGAGGAAGTTGACCTCTCGTAATATGGCCATAACGCTTTTCATTGCCGGATCGTCGACAAGTGTCACCTGCTTTCGTTTCTTGTTCTTTCGTCGAACGTTCTCATTCTCCAACCAAACGTTAAACTTGTAAACGTGAAATTCCAGTTCTTCCATTTTGTTCTTACGGCAAAACTGCAAATCAATCGACGTTTCTATTCAACGCTCAAAGAGAAATGAGCTCATCATGAATAAATAACAATCCACATTTTTGTCACTAGCGATGGTTTCCGAACTTGTCATTGCTTCAATAAGAAAATCAAAAAATTTGAGTGTCAAAGTTATAAAAAGGATTGTGAATGCACGGAACACATATTCCCACAACGATTTGAAAAATTTTATGATTCAAATGCGAAAAAAACGTGTGAAGTGAAATCAAGAGAGAAAACTTTCAAAAATAGAATTAGATGAATGAGATCAGTGAAGAATCCAGTCAATCAACGAACCTCTTTTTCTTTATCCGAAATCGCAATTCGAATCGCTCTCCTCAGCAATGCATCCAATAATTCAATCATCGCGCATTCATCGATTTTTACTTTCTGAAATTAATTCCAAACAATTAAACATCAACTGATATTGTTTTGTGACAAGTCAGATCTACGGAAAACCAATAAACTAAACCGTAAAACTATATCAAACATGTAACTGCGACAACGCTTTTTAGATCTGACAATTTTAGATCTTTTTAGATTTGTGAGTAACATGTAACAACGTCACGGACATTTGAGTTCACGGATTCGCGACACCGCGTCACAAACTGATCGCAAAAACGAATTAAACCGTTTTTATGGTATGTTGAAACCGGTTTTAGAACTGCTTGAGTTACATTTGAAAACACTGTGATACCAAGCGTTCAGATCTTACTGGGAATACGGCGATACCACAGATCGCAGAAGATACCGCACATTAAACGTAGGGAAAAAATCCACTATGGCAACTCCTGGTGTGGAATATCGAAGGTAAAGAAAGGCGAAAGCATTAAGAAACATGCGTGCACAATGATGAACCTTCTTCTAACCTTTTTGTGATCTTTCTGGAATAATTTCGGCATCCAAGATTCACTGTTCGCGCCCTCTAAACTCGACAACAGTTGTGGATTGAGTGTAAACGATCTGAGATCGTCGCCTTAAAAGATGTCAATGTTTCAGAAAGGCGATTTGTTGATAAAACTGCACAAATGCAAAAATGTCCTGCAATCGCGAGTGCGATTCGACACTTATTTGGGACTGACCTTATCAAAACAATTGAAACAAAACCATATGGCTATTAGGCACTATTGTATGTATTTGTTTACATACGAAGGAAACCGGATAAAACAATGGTGTTTTGCCTTCACTGAATGAAAATACACTGGATCTTGTCATCTACATATCATTCATCTTGAAGAAATTTTTTGGCGCACTATGCAAATTCTCATACATACAAATTAATGTGCAATGTGAAATTCTCATACATACAAATGGGCTTTGAATGCAAATTGAATTTCGAAACTCTTATTTATTTCATCACTGATCACTGTTCAGCATGTCACTAAAATAACCGAATCGTTTTGAAACAAAATTGAAGCAATTTGAACCTTTCTGATCAGCACTGATCACTTCCTCCATAATGATCATCAGTACCGCGAACGGAACACATTGTCGACCATACTCCAATGCGATTATTCTCTCCACGGCTTTCACCTATAAATAACACTCGTAAATTATTTCATTAATTACTCACATCAACACAGAACCTAAATCACTATGATAAGAGAACCGTTATCTCGTAAAGGCAAAATAAATGAAATGACTGAGTTGGATAGGGCATTGGAAATTAGTTCAATGGAAATTATAATTTCTAGTTCGAATAACACAAAATTCCTACTTTCCGCTAGAATATTCCATGTTTTTTAGTGTCAAAAAAGGTACCGTACAAGAAATTTTCACAGACATATCAACATATGAGTTCCACTTCATTATTAATAATAGGTCGATAAAAATAGATAGGTCTCCACGAGATAAAATTACGAAGTATCTATTTTTTTAATGCCATATCGAATAATAAAGATAAGAATATGATCAAAAAATTGTTCAGCAACGATGAGGCTACTACGGACAAACGTTTCCGATTCTGAAAATCACTCACCACGAGTTCTTCTCGGCTCATTTCGGGTTCTGGAGTTCGCATTTTTGATTCAATGGTACAGCTTCGCTTTTTTTGAGTTGGCTTCGTCTCGGATATTTTTGAGCTTTCGGAAGAGGTCGATTTATGACGTCTCCTACGACCACTAAAAGCAAACAACTGATAACGGCGAACAACTCCAGAAACTTCACTGAACAATAGGTCTGACTTAAAAATTACCGCGTGGCAGCAGAAGCTTGTCGTTTTGACTTAGTTCCTATCTGATTTGTTGAGGATTTAATTGATGATTCCATTGATTCCCTTTGTGGCTGTCGTTGCTGTTCAGAGACATCATCAGTTGATTTCTTGACCAACCTCGGTCGACCTCTCTTCTTAACGACACCAGATGTAATCGATGGATTCGAAGAGGTTGTTGGTACTATGACTCGTGCATTTCGTTCTTTTTTCTTCTCCATCTGACTCAACTTCTGAGTCGATATTTAACAAGCCTGTCAGCAGCTGTTTTGCCTTTCGAATTGGTTTCGTCAACGAGCTTCGTTTTGTGCCCTAGGAAAGAGAAATTCGTCGTTTCAAAGAGAAATCAATTCTAGTTCATAAAGATGCAATCGCTGGACATGCTGACAACATTAGATGCTCAAACCAATGTCATGACAACAGAAGGAATTAGAAATAAATCTTCAGAATTGATCACATTTATTGCCGAAAGAAAACGGTTATTAACGACCAATCCATTTCTCAATATTAAGAATGTCAAGAAAGCGAATGTAATGAATAAAATTGGAAGAATTTATGGTAACAATTCTGCCACAGTTACTGACCTTCTTCTTGGATTTCTCAGGAACCACGGCATCTAGTTGTTGAGCAGATGTAGAAGGCTGCTGATAGTCTGAATTAATCGCAACATTTACATGGAAAACTTTTTCGTTAACTAGTTGTAGGAAAACACGCACATTTTCGCATATTTTCATGCATAAACCTTGCAGCCCAACATTCACGATCAGGATGTTGCAAAATCAAATCTTTTTCAGAACGAAGTACACCAGTGGTTAGGAGCTGATATGATACAGAAAAAGCAAGATAAGTGGGACAGACAAATGAACATTTACCATCATTAAGAGCGCTTTCTGTAGGTTTCCTTCGTTTCGAGGGACCTCGAGGTTTTCGTTGCGTTTTACCAGCTGCAGAAATATACATATTCGTGTGCAATACTTTAAAAAAAGCAATACTTGAAATATATATATGGGCATTGTAAAATGGTACAATGAATTCGACATGTGCATCGTTTGCATACGGTATGCAACAGTTGCAAATTCTATGCATACGGTAGCTATGAATGATTGGGATGGAAGGAAAAAAAATGCGCATCGAAGGAAACTAAAATGAGTTAAAGGAAACTCTTATTCAATGTTATGCTCACTTTGTTTTGATGATACACTGGCAGTTTGTTGTTCATTTATTGGAGCACTTGTAAGTGACACTGTATCTGATGGTACGCTAATTAGATTCTGCAAAATTATTGTACTGTAAAACAAACTCTCGACTACTGCTATCGATTTGATCTTGGAAACCGAATTGAACAATCGAAAATTTAAAAAATTCTTCACTGTTTCGGCGATGCAATATTTAGAGTGCTTGATAAAACAAATTCAATGAACATTTACAAATGAAAACAGATACTGAAATTTGAGAAGAGTACCACAAAGGGGATTATTAACATTAAATACTCACCTCAGGCGCTGGCGTCGGTTCATTTAGTTCTGACGCTTTCGCGAACAGCGCTGAACCAATTGTATTGGAACCGGCAGTAAACTGTTGCGGGTTTTGCTCTTGAGACTGCAATTCTGAACTGTTGCAGAACAAATTTCCAGGTAATTGTGGCTGCGTTCGTGTCTTAGATTGCAGTTCAGAATAGTTGGCGAATAGATTGTCTGGTAACGATGGATCGCAGGTATTCGAGGAGGCGTAGTAGAGTGGTGCTTTATTTTTGAACGCATCTGAGAATGAAGGCAACATTGATGTTTGTTGTGGTTGTGATTCTGAACTCGACAACTTTATCTTGTCAAGGTGATTTTGAGGATTCTGTTGAGTTACTTGATGCTTTTCCATTTGCGCACGAATTTCGTTGAAGATACAGTCGAATATCCGTGCGAATGCAAACGGCAATCGATCGAAACAAAACGGAATATTGGTTACCGATAGAACTGGCTTAATGATGTGGACATTTTCAGCCATATAGCGAGCGAATTTCGCATAAGCAGTGAACAATTTTGTGCCACGACGGCAGTACGTAAGGATTTGAGCACGTTGCGCAATTGTGATACGTTCATTGTTCTTAATCCATGTTGCGAATGGATTTGTTACCAACACAGCACACCACAGTCGTTGATAGATTATACCTTTACGCGACATTGTTTCGGCATTTTCATCTGAGAATCGTTTGAATCCACCGTAAAGTAGTTCACATGCGAAGCGTTTACTCGGATCCGACAGATTATTGTAGATGGACGGTAACAGTTGGGTGGTACCAGTGCTGTTCACAGCTGATGATGATGCTTTCTTCAAAGATGACGACTGTTCTGTTTCCTCACCGAAATTTGCATACGATAAGGATGTCAATGAATGATTTCCATGATGTGTGCAAAGACTTGCCATATTCAGTGTACTTTCAACCTTCTTCATCCGACGAAGGCCAGGATACTGCTGCATACTTAAGTTGGTCTTCATTATGGTACGCAAGTATTCAATTTCGTCTTGCTTTGTTTCATCATCTTTTTCGGTTTCTTCGAACGAAACACGCTTTCGTTTATGAGTGAGTGACCTCTCAAAAGCTCTCAAATTCTCCTCATATGTATTCCTTTTATCATTCAACAATTTTTCACTTCCACTGCTCACATGGAGGCGCTTCTCACTGTTCACATTTGGAAATGAATTATCTAACAAAGATCTCTGTTGTTCTTGTTGAAGTCGTACGTTGCGATTGATAGTTGAAGTTGGTAATAAAGATGGCGTGATTCGTTTAGCTGGTCTTGGATCTGCTGGAGGAGGTTCATCAACAACATTCAATGATGAATTCTGTTGTAATGAAGGCGATATTTGCGTTAACAATAGTGATAAGAGATTTGCATCCAGAATCGTCTCTCGATACGGATTGTTTTCAACATCACTTTCGGATTGTGCAAGTTGACGATGGAAAGGTGTGAAAGCGGAGCTTTTACCGATCAGAAGATTTGACGAAGATGCCGAAGACATTATTGGTAGTTCAGAAAGACGAGCGGATCTGGTTGGAGGAGCGGCAATTGGAACGGGTCGAGCGATTGTAGACGGTATTCCCGAGGTCAGATCAACATTTGACGGAGCATAGCGACACGACTGATCAGTAGGAACAATATCTTCAAGCCGCAAAACTTTCGCTGGTGCACTTGATGAACGTTTTTTCGTTGGTGATATCTCTTGTGAATCAGCATCATCATGCGAATGAGACAATGACACAGAGCGATAGCTTTTTCTTGATGGCTTTTTCTTTTCGTCACTCATATCAACACTTAATTCGAGTATATTTGGTATGACATTTTGTTTAGCAGTAATCGAGTGAGTAATCTGCTCATCACCATCCTCCGACGGTTCATCATCAAATTCCAAGAAATTCTCCGGTGGTTCATCGAAGAAATCGAGTTGTATTGGAATTGGAGTACAGTAGGTTGAAATGGGTAGCGGGGTCCGCAATTGTGGAAAATCCACAGTTCCAATTTCTTCTTCTGCAGCCAGAAAGTCAAACGATGGTTCCGCTGATAACAAACCAGCTTCTAACAGTTGCGTGAATTTTTCGTAGTGGAATGGCGGTCCCCAACGAATCATACGATCTTGCAAATTCGGTTCAATTTGCCAAAATGATGCCTCGACGGCTAGACAAACTGAATCAATAACATCCCGAACAGCCGTTTCGAGCACACTTCTTGGACGACTCAGTTGTTCGCGTTTAACTCGCTCAACAAATGAAGTAAGCTCATCGATGAAATCGTTCATTTCTTCGCATTCCACCGCATCAATTACAACTGATAACGCTAAGGCAATATCATCTTTAACTGAGCAACTAATTGGAGTGGTTGAAAGAGGTGGTATGTTATCACACCTATGGATTATATCATTCACATCTGAAGATTTGGCTTGGAATTGTAATAGATCTCGTTGGATTACTTCTATGATACCATCGAACGTCGAAGAAACAGCCAGCAGGAATTCACTCCGGTTTTTCTGCTCTTCTATCAAAACCTCGTTGAATTCATTTCTGATACGTTCTATCGACTGCTCTTGACTGATCAAATCATGTTCTTTAGCAATATTTTCCTGTACATAGCGATCAAGCTCCTGCTGAAGAGCACAGTAATCAAATTCAAAAATTGGTGTTGTTTGAACACATGATACGTATTTCTCCACTTTAGCTCCCTTAGATTTGAGTATGCTATCCACTTGTTTCATCATTGTTACATTATCATAGCTTCGAATCTTTACTAAACGTTTTCTGCACTCATTTTCAGTCTTTATCAACAACTTCCGGTCAGCTTCAGTCAATTGATTAAGTCGTTCATAATACGCTCCAACCTCTCGAAACCATATGGACCGTTCACGAGCGACTTCTTTGCAAATTACTTCGGCGTTATTCCATCCGAAAGAACACCGTTCTTCTTGTGTGCCGCTGCCTTCCGGTGGTGATTTCAATTCTGAATTTACGATGAAAGCACTCTGAATGGCTGTTCGAATAGCCTTATCAGCGATTTGTTGCACCTGATCATCATGCACATCGTCAAGGATATCTTGTGACAGCTGATTCGTTAATCGTTTGATATCATTCTGTTGCATGGTATTGATGATTGTTTGTGCTTGATAACATGTTAGATCATATGAAATGTAATTGATCAAATCACCGAGTAAGTCGTGTATAACGTTCATTCGCTGTCGATACTCAACGAATTCTTTAATATCTTCAATGAATGAATCCAATTTTTCGACTTCACTTGTATGCGCACGATCATCTGATGTTGATGCTTGCGGCTGTTGTTGAATTGAGCTGGTGGATCGTGCGTGAGGAAGCCGATGTCTCGAACTTGGACCAGGTGAATAATCCGAGATGGTATCTTGTAAACGGCGTTCCTTACGATGGAGCGATGCGATACGTTTGTTCAGTTGTGATGCTAAATTCGAAATATTCATCTCAACACTTCCAATCGATGCTCTCCGCAGTCGACGATCCTCATCGATCTCCCTCTTATATTGTTTTTGTTCGATTCGACCACATGTCGGCAACATCTTGAGTTCATCGGTTAACGCTATTTCGTAATGTTTAACACTTGCTAGTTCGTTTTCAATTGATGAAATTTGTTTCAGAATTTTGTCAATTGAGAGCGAACCATCATTCATGTCCAATATCGTTGGAAGTCGGCTATTCAGCTGATGAAGGAATTCTTCAATTTCTCGAACGTTTGATGCCTCACCCAGTTTCTTGTTTAGCGTATCGATCGCCTTGCGTTTCTCTTCAACATCTTCCAATGTTTTCATGTCATTTTGTGTTATCCGATCGAACGATTCGGCAAACGCGTCAACCTCGGCTTCACGAGATTCGATTCTCCTCTGAAGTTTTTGCGAATCTTCTTCAGCCTGTGCCAGATTTCCCTCGTTCAAACTCGCATACAATCCCATCAATTGCCATTCCTCTTGGTTCATGACGCCTATGTTCGGTAAACGAATTTCAATTTTCGAATTATAATCGGTTTTGATGACATGCTCTACGATTGCTTTATTGAACGAATCTGAAGCAATTGACTGAAATGACGAATCGATCACATCGTCGAAAATCTTTGAACAACACAATTCCGTAATATGATTCAGTTGATATCTATCGATTTTCAGTAATAAATCATTCGCTTGTTCACATGCACAATTGTAAGAGGCAGTCGACAACAGTGTTGAAACTGTATGAAGAATATCACTCTGACGTTCAATTTCTTCATGTTCTGCATATATAACTGAATTCAGTAAATATTCGACCACATCATTCACCTCTTTTTTACGTTCTAAATCGTCGATGAAACGTTGTAATTTCCGTATAAATTTATTGGTTGTTTTAGCTTCAATTAAATGCTGTGTTTCCAAGGAGCCAACAACCTGTTTTCGCTTTTGTTTCGACGATAAAAATGCCTTTAAATTGCTCCACGTTTCTTGAATTGTTTGAGCCAATAAGGCTACACTCTTCTCGGTCTTTTCACGCGCATGCATTAGATTTTGGAAATTGCTGACGTTCGATTCGATTTCATTACATGATTCACCAATCGCAAATTGTCTCTCACGTCTTTCTTTATTAACTTGTACCTGAAATGAGATCTTTGTGTTGTTCTGAGCGTTTAAAAACATCGATTTATGAAATTTTCATCTAATATCTAATTTTGAGGGATTCTTGTTCAGGAATACTCGCATGAATGCTTTTTTCCGCTGTTTATATTAGGCAGAAATTTTACAAGTTGATAAATCGAAGAAAAGTAGCGGAAATGAAGATCAAATAAAAAAGTACATCAGTGAAATTTCAAAAAAACGATAAAAACAAATTCGTGAGTAAAATTCTGATATTCTAGTTATTCTTTTGCAGCATTCTTGAAATGGACAATTGCACTCTCGTGAAAATAAATATTCTAATAAGCAGGAAAAAACTGTGCAAATTACGGACCTGAAGTTGATTTTTCTTCGACTGTCCCAATCTACTCATTTTGCCGAGTTCGGTAATCGCCGATTTTTGTGACTCTTTCGAAGTGTTTAATTCATGATCGAGTTGCTGGATCAAATTTTTCACATCATCCAAACGCACTTCTCGATGCGTCCAAAGAGCTTCAATTCGACTTTTTGATTCGGCCACAATTCGTTCAGTTTCGTTAACCGATGTCGATTCAGTCATGAATTCCATGAATAGATAATCCTTTCGTTCCTTTTCCACTTCATTCATTAACTGACAATCATTTCGATAAAATTCATCGAATTTCTTCAAGTATTCCTCCACTTCCACTATTCGCTTGTTGCATTCAACTTTCATTTCCTCAATTTGATATAATTCTTTTTCACTCTCAAGCGAACGTTTCATTTCCAAAAGATCAGTCACTTTCTTTGAACCATCTACTGAGTGGTTCATTCCGATGTTACAAAACGATTTTGAAGTTCCTTGTTGATATGCTCCGAGTATGGTGGATAATTCTTCTTCGAATATCTTCTCAACAACTTCTTCAACTTCCTCATCCTCTGTTTCATCTAATATATCGCCGAGTAATTGTGCACAAACATCAGCAACATTTCTTTCTCTTAGTTTCTTTATAAGACTATCAGCTTGTTCGCATGTTTCATCGTAAGATATTCGCTCCTCAATCGAGTGTAATATATCACTGGCTGCTTCAACCCGTTCATTCTCTTCAGTTTCTTCGCGAACAATCGTATCGACAAGTTTTCTGATGGCCATACGACAAATCGCTCTACGTTCAGTGCGACGAACTTCCTTTCTTTTGGTCGACTCGAATATTGCGTCAATGCATTGTTCGGTGATTTGTTCGATTGCTTTCGATTGCATTCGTTTCGACGTTTCGGCCAATAGCTCACATACAACATTGCTCCATACAGTACGTGACAACTCATCCGTACAACTCTCAACCACTTTTGACTGTGCGATCGCGGTCATTTTTTTGCTGTAGTTCCGAAACATCTCTTGAATTGCCTTACCCAACGTTGAATTCATTAGTCGATCCACACATTCATTGAGCACTTTGTCAGTGGATCGTCTTTTCAGTTTTCTCTCAGCGTTGTTAATCGCAACCAAAAGTTCATCTTCAAGAGCTGAAGCAAGAATGTCATCAACCGATGTCTTCACAACCACTTCGAATGCTTTGTACTGTGTTTGTTCAGCTAACAATTGCATGATTCTGTCAGTTTCATTCTTGAATATGTTGTTCAATATCTTCTGCGTACAATAATCGGCTATTGTTTCAGATGCATTATCAACGAGTTTTTTGGTTCGTATGCATGTGATTGCTTCAGATTCTGTC
>JAPYMA010002724.1:0-18487 GCA_035041965.1 Anisakis pegreffii
CCGTCAGCATCCCAATCAAATTCCAAGCCTCCAACCCGTTCTCATCATAAAAATAACAACAACAGTACAAATCAGCTCGGTCGTATACCCAAACAACTTGTCTGTCCAACATGTCATGTAAGTTTTCTTGAACTTATTCAGCCCTTATCCGATAATTTATTTAGACCGATGGTATATTTCTGACTGATATATTTCTGACTGCTGATTCTTCTAATCAATCCCTTTTAACCCCAAAATGGCCTTTTAATCACAATTTCACCATTCCTAACAGCAACCACAAATGTACATCATTTGACTGTGATCACATAGATCAAATTCAAAGTTTCATTACTTAATTCATGACATGAACAAATAAATGTTATCACTTTTTGATGGCAATGAATTGAGTGAATTTCAGTCAACGATAATAACAGATGTTCGACGAGAATACTCGTGTGGCTTTATGAAATGTCAATTCATCAAGCATAAGCACTATTGTCCTGTTTGTGATTCGCCTATCAGCAAACACTGTCATCAACTGGCCACAATCGCATGATTGTGATCATATCAGTTCTATGATAAGGTCTATTGATCTCGTCCACTACGATCAACGGTTACAGCAACTACACTTGAATATTCTGGCGCCTTCTGATGCCCATTACTTCCAATGAATATTGTCACGAGATAAGCCGAATGAAATGTATATCGATTTGAATTCAAGCGATATTGGTTATATTTGATGTATATGAATTTAAATTGCATGTTTTTGATATTATTGTTGTAAAATATTGTAATTACTTTGTATTGTGATATTTCATGATATTTCATTGTAATTACTTATTGTGACATAATGTGATATTTCACGCTTAATATTCAAATAAAAAATTTTTCATTTATCTATCCAACCTCGTTGTGCCATTTACTTTGTGTCGATCACAGAAAGTGTTCGATTTGAGCATTCAATTTCTGATATCATAATTCGGGAGTTTTACACCAAATAAGTGATCCGGTGTTGCGATACTTGCAAAGATTATCGATCTTGTAGTTGCCTAGGTGGCGATAAACTTATGCTCAAGGAGTGGACCACGAATAGACAGTCTCAGCTTTAAATTCAGGCTCAGGCTCAGAATCCGGCTTTCATTCCGGACTAGACACATGCGAAACATCGGTTATTCTTTGCAGTTATCCCCTAACTGAACTAGACGCTCAGTTGGAGGATAGTCGCAAAGAACTGGTCTCACTTATCACATGTTATATTTGTTTATTCGTCATTTACATATCATAATAATTCAATATTCATATTATATATGAATGAATGTTTACTCATAATTCCTTTCTATAGCATCTTTTCAAGCAATTATAATATAATGGTAATAGTAATCACCATCCACATAACTAAAATATTATTCAGCAAATTCACCGTTTTAATCATGATACTCATAGTAACTGTAACAATTATAGGCGATAGTGTAATAAATCCGCACTTCGAGGATAATAAGCACACTTGAACGTGAAAAACCAGTGCTGTTGAATAATTAAAATAACAAGAGTAATGATCATAGCAAAAATGAATATTAGTAATAACCATCGACATAATAAGTTCAATATGAATGACAATAATGAAGTTACCAATGTGAAATAAACAGAAACCACATCTGCTAAGAAGAACCGGATATATGTATGTTTGAGTGAACTGAGCACAATAAAATGAAATGTTCTCTTTTTGGTATTTCTTTTTTTGGAGTATTTTGACTGCATCATAAACGATCCTTAGTCACGTACATATGGATAACAAGTCTTCGAAGTATGGCCAATGAATGTCGAATAGATAAAGTGAACTTAACGCTCGAATAAATTCAGTTATTGTATTTGCTATATCGTTTGGTATGAACAAAATTCATTGTCAGTAAATCATTTCTTACAATCGTTTAAAGAAAGAATGTTCAATTAAGCAATGAATCGAAGAGAGGACAGAACAACAAATAATCATCTCGTATAAATTTACAAAATCCATGAAATTTTCATGAATCAGGAGAAATTTCATTTCATCGAAATCAGAAAAATAAGAATAGCGTTAATAATTCAAACAAAAGAACTGATCAACGAAGCAATCAATCAATGAAATTAATCGAATCAATGAAACGCTCAATTTGAATCAGTGATAATAATCACCACTCTCAGTTGATTATATCCTCGACTCGCAATCGATCAAGTGTCGATCCGCATCACTCATCATTATCACTGCTTATCATCGATCCCCATTAATGCCCATTTGTCGCATTATCATTCGAGGTACCGTTCACCTTCGGTATTTCCATAGTACTAATAACATCGTAAATAGATGCACGATTCTTTGAGATATCGACACGGTTCAATATCGATGAGAGTTGACGTTGAAAATCGTCATCTTCTTGTTGACTCTGTTGAAGACGCTGAAAAAAGTTATCATTTTTTATCAAATCTAATCTCTTACGGCACTTCTGTAGAAATTTTAATGCGATTATTCCCGAAATGGTCAAATGAGTGATCTTTTTTGACAGTATTGGCGATGACACATAGAATTTGATTGATAAATGTCATAACCGTTGGTATTGTAGAATTTGATTTTAATGATGCGGTTGCGAAATGAGACGTTTCTGATGAAACTGATTGTGCTCAATTAAAATGAACACTGTTTGAACAGATGACAGAAGCTAGACTATAACACAACAGGTCATTCACCTGCACTACACCAAAAAATCATCCATTTGATGTTTCAATCGAAATCAGTTAATGATCAATCAATTCTAATCCCTTCTTGAACATATCTAGTAGCATGCAACCACACCTCTGTACTCTTCTGACGCGTGTTTTTTCGATGAAATCAACAACAAAAAATGTTTTGATGATTTGAAAATGTGAATCGACCGCCGAATGTAAGTAAAAACTAAATTCAACGATTTCAAAACACTCAAACATCCGCAAAAAAAGATCGATAAGAATGATTTTCGCATCATAAAGTGTTGCTGGCTGCTTCATTCGTTCAACGATTTTCATTTCCTTGAATAAATACTTCTTTCCTTCCCGAACACCGCTAAAAACTACTCGTGTTATCTGTGTAATGATCAGATTTGATGTGTGTGTGTTTGTGATCTATTGATTATACTATGCACAGGTAAATTTTATTGCATTGTGCACAGGTGAACTGTTTTGTGATATGCAAAGGTAGACGGGTAGAAGATATAACTATTCGAATGGACCATTATTATGTATGTCGTCAAATGGCACTTGAATATAATAATAAAAACTAGTTTCTGCATAATTTTTTCCCTCATATAACACATCGACCCTCCACAATAAAGCTTTTTCACTCAATATTCATTCACACAACCACTTGCACACCTAAACAAACACTATCCCAGACGAACCCCCTCATATTGATCTTTACTTAATCTCAATCAATACCAAACAATATCGTTACAAAATCGAAATTTATTCTCATTTCCTCGATAAAACTGAGAAGATGTTCTCAACTGAAGATCAATTCGTTGAAGATGTTTTGTAGAAATATCATTATAGCACAAATTTTCGAAGAAATTTTACACTGTTTTACACTAATTTTGGTCATTATTACAATGGATAGTCATTTGAAAGTTTATTACAGCGAAAAGTTATTGGATTGCTAGATGCGAGAAGAAGGCGAATAGTACTAATGGTGATTGTGGAGTAATATCGGCAAAAATTCAGAGTACATTTATAAGAAATGCACTCGGAGAAATTAACTGACTGTTCGATTCGTGACTGAACGTTGATAAGTTTTAATTTTCAACTGCAAAAGTAAACTACTAAACTGCACTGATTACTGCAAGTGTTTCATTAAAATCACTGAATTGAAGCGAATAAAATCGAATAATTTGTTGTGCACTCTCCCAAAGAAATGCAATTTACAGTGCACTACTACATGAACGACGCAAATCAACCGTCACAAATACAAGAGCCATTCAAAGTGTCATATCAATCTTTCATATCGCATTAAAATTCAATTCAATTTCACTTTGCTCAATTGGAGCAATTAACTCAAATAAACAATTAATTGATTGGATTAATGAATCGATCCATTTTTTGAAGGATTCAATGTGAAATGGAAACGTTCTAACTGAACGAACTTGAAGTCATGAAACGTAATGGGACTTGAATATGGGAGCAATGCTATAGTTCGAATAGATTTTTTCGTTTAATGGCATTATTATTTGTTCGTTCGATCGTTCATTATTCGTTTAATTGCTTCTGCAGACTGAATGAAGCAAGTTTAGAAGAATTTTGTGAAGTTATGATATAATGGTAGAGTGAGGAGTCTTTGTGAAAATCTTGAATGAATGAATGCAGTCTCTCTCCATAAATGGGCTGCTCACTCTAATCAACTAAAGGTGAATTGGATTAATGAGCAATGAGTGGAAGGAAATTCTCAATAAAAACAGTTTCAATGAGTCAAAATTTGATGGAATAATAATGCGTTCGCTTCATTAAAACTGGTTGAGAAATCGAATTATTTGCATTTCAAACTGCCGAAGAAATAAACTATCGCATTGAAATCAAAGAAACTGTTTTTATGTGGATGAGAAACTTCACTTGTGCATCGTCATCGTCATCTATCAACCGAATTACATAAAATTTTGTTGAAATCAAATTATCGATTACAAACAAAAAACTTATCATTCACTGAAATTGTTTCAACATTCTGCAAAAAAGTTTTCAAAACACAGAACAAGAATTCTCTGTTCCATCGTAACACAAAAAATCGGAAACAGCAAAATCTCTGAATAATGTAATAAATTTTGAGTGTTTAATGGAATGGTTTGAAATGATTTCAATTCATTTCACCAAGCACTTCTTTCATTTTGTTCGCGATGAATTTCATCGTCGGAACGAGTTCCAGGTTTTTGACTGAAACATAAATATGACGAAATATCGACAAATTGGATGGGAATGGAAGATAGATAGATAGATGCTTCTTGAATATTCATAGCAACGATGGGTGGATATCGATGCGATTATTCATTCACATGCGTTCAGTGGATGACCGCAATCATCTTGTGGCGTTTGAATTCGTTTTATCGAATGAATGACTCATTCAAATACTACAATGAAAAAACCCCGTTTGCATCATATCTAGGCCACTCAAAGAAGCGATAACCTAGAGAGCGATTTTCATAAGAACTGGAGCGATTTTTTTTCATACGAATTTTCATACGAACATTTTCCAACAAAGCGATTTCATAATGCAACTGTAAGATGTAGAATCATCATATTTTGTGCCCAGCAGAGTACTGAGATCTCAATTGAAGGCGATTTTTGGATTGTTTTGCGACGGGTTCCTTTTTCCGGCTAACTATCTTAGGCCTTGTAGGTAGGTTCAGAATCGCAGTGAGGTCGTATTCGGTCAAAAAGTACTGATCGAGATTTCGAGGTTCAAAAGTTCGGTTCTATTCGAGCTCCTATTCGGTCGATTACTAATTTGCTTCTCGACGATTACTAATCATATCAAAAGTTTAATTCTCAAAAATAATCGGACGTAAAAGTGATCTGAATATTCGAATCCAAATCGACTCTCTGAAATAATGGAATAAGAATCACCTAAAGTTAGCTTCAGGTCGAGTCGACCAAGCAAACAACTGACCTCATGAAAAGAACGCCTTCGTTTCTCGCGTTCCTCCTTTTGATGTTTCAACGTGTCCATCAACTTCTCGTTATGTGCCTTTATCCTCTCTTCAACTTTACCCATGTACGTATTCAAATGATCCAGTTGGCTGTCCAATTTTCGAATCTCTGAACAGATTAAATCTCTGAGCAGATAAGAACAACGAAAGACTGACATTGATAATGAAAGCACTGATGCCAACCTTCAGCTCCATCGTCCACCTCGGGACTGATCTCATTGAGAGCATCGAGACCACGTTGTAGAACTGACAGCGTCGCACCATCACCATTTGAAGCCTTTAATTATTTCATATCATTAAATCATTTACCACTCTAGGTTCATACCATTCAACAGGCAACAAACAATAGAACAAACCGGAGTTTGAGTCTGTGTCAGCGGTGTCTTATTTCTCATTTTGACAACAGTGTTGTCAGCAGTGCTCTTATCAGTACCGTTCGGAACAACTCCGTTAGAGTGTTTGATGGGATCAGTGCTCTTCTCGGAGGGGGGTTGTTCAGAGGCTGATGAAGGTGTTACTGATGGAGAAGACATTAGGGTAGAGTCACTGTTCGCTGAAACCATTTCGTGATTTAGAGATGAGAGAAATTTTTTAAATTAATTGATGAGAGAGAATGAATCGCAGTGATTGATGTTTTATGAGGTGCTGCTGAACGTAGTGAAGAGGTGTACGAACGGATGAGTCGACAATATTAGCAATATTAATAATAATAGTAATAATATCAGAAATATTATTGATGACAGTAATGGGTGGGATGCGTTCAACGAAGGATGCCAATGAAAATAATGAATAAACGATTCAAAATATAATGACTAGACTGGTTATTTAAATGTGATTTTGAGAGGAAGTGAATTTATTACTTGATTATGAATAGACGCAATCAAGATGAATCGATGAGTATAAAATAATGACAAATTATTCGGTGATTTTTGATTTATGATGAACTTTTATGCACACTTGTTATATGTGGGTAGCAGCAATGAGTAATGCTTCGATTCTATCAAAGTAACACACACAAAAAGCGACTTTCCGACAAATTTTAATGCGAGAATAGCGATGGCGATTCAGATGAATCAATTGTTGAGTGATATTCACTGCTTGTAAAGTGTAATATCACGAATAACGAATGAATTGTATTCAATAATAACTTATACAAATATTTAGATGTGGACTTTAACAGCTCACAGTGGTGCACAAAATAAATCAATATGAATATGGGGGATTAGGATGAGTAGCTTAGATTTGAATGGCTCAGAATAGCCGTTATAATGGCTACAATGAATAAAGAGGCAACTGGGTGGATGAAGCGAGAATATATTGATTATGCAAGAGGATTTCGATGTTTTGGGACAAAGCACGGATATTCACCTCACTTAACAACCGATCTTAATTAGTCAGAGTTGTAACAGTAAGTGAGTACAATCAAACACTAATACTTTCGGCTCAATTTTAAGCGGTTAAATAGTTGAATCACAGAAGCTGAATGCTTTTGTGAATGAATGAAATAAATTGAAGGAGGGAGCGAGGGAGGAGGGAGGTACGGACGGATGGTGATTAATTTTTGCAAATATTTGAGAGCGTCATTCAGACTCAATGCAGGTAGGAGGAGCACTGCCTCTACTGTTAGTATTACTGTTAATTTGATTGGTATCATTATTATCATCTTTGATATTACTGTTATCATATCATTATTACGACAAAGAACATTGTATTATACAAAATACAGTTACATATATATATTAGAAAACATCGACCTTACATTTGGTATTTTAGTAAACTTTATAGATATAGGTATATGATGAAATATGTTTATTGATTACAATTTAGATATGAGCAGATATGTTATAATAGGTATATGATCGCATTCATTTATTCACTCGTGTGGATGGATATTCATTCATATGAGTCATTTTGCATGGTGGTACAAACTCGTTAATGGATGCGAGACGTGTCTAACAATGCATAGAATCATTATGAAAAAATTTATCGTAATCGATGAATATTTTCCACCATTTCTATAACTGGTACGAAATTCAATCTCCTAGAAATCACTGGGCAATATGGGATAACCCGACACCTTTGTGCTCGCCACACCGAAGTTATAACTTCATGAAGGCAGATGATTCGTAGTGCCGTTATCATTGGCTGCGTGGAAAGAAGAATGTCAAAGAAGGAAGAATATGATATTGGTGATAACAGAGAGGCATTAACTCGTAATAAGTTATCGTGACTGCTGGTAAGTAAATACGAAATTCATTGCTACTATTATCATTATCATAACTGAAACAGAATGCCGCATAGAGCTATAACCGCTCCGAATGCAAATCCACATATGGTATATTATAACAAATAAATTTTTTCAATATCCGTTCATTACTACCACAAAACCACATAAACTATTTTATATGTCCACATAAATATAGAACGTTCCTGCACCTATTAAATTTAGACAGAAAGCAGAGAAAAGTACCTCAAATATTTCAGATATTCAATATACCTCATATGGTATATTCATCGGTGCTTTACCAAAGCATTCGTATGAAATATGTACAAGCTTTTGTTAATACAAATAAAAACTCACAGGGAAACAACACTAATAATAATCTATTGCTATCGAAAAAGCAAATAAAACGACGAAATAACCACCGGCTGACTGTATATTTCGTCTGATGCATGATAGAATGAATAATATAACGTACAATCGATACTAATAAATTCGATAGTATCACAAAACAATCATTCATTCCTACAGAAAGCATTATGCAAATCAGTGCCCTTTCATCATCAACGAACGTATAATCAGATATAACTGTCACTAAAGGTCATTCGTGTAACTATCAATAGCGATTCACCATTTTCCTATAACACTCGCGAAGCCTTTCTATCAGCTGAAGGAAATACGATCACTCAACCCTTTAATTGAAATTACTTGCTTATCATTAGTGATCTTATCAATGCGAATCATACCATTACCCATTTATGTATCTTGTCAATGTCTTATCAAAAAATAATCACCAACATTTTCCATAATTATTGATAGGTTACAACGTTTTAACAGGTATAATCAGTCATTTATTCACTTGTCTATTGTGGATATTTCAAAAAGAGGATTGATTCTGAGCGTTGTCATTGACAATATACGATAATTGATTTTGATTGGGATTTATGGACAGAATTAATGATCGAATTGAATTCGAATAAGAAATTGATGATAGATGAAATGTATCGATGAAATGAATATTCATTTTTCAAAATACATTCAAACATTTTGAAAAAAATAACGAGGGAGTAGTTTCGACGGGAGAATCGAGTAATATATTCAAATATTTTTTGCGAATATATTCAAACAATATATTTTGAAGGAAATATGTCCAAACATTTGAAAATGTAATGAACAGTATGTATTCAAACACTGAAACATCGCTGTTTGGCACTGAGGAGGCGGACAGGATTCAATTTTGTCCAAGGATACGAATTGAATACAGTGCATTCAAATGAAGGTATAAGTGATGGATGACGTTGAGGGACATTATTCAATTCAGAGTATTACTATTTAATTGCCATTATTGTTATTATTATTACTTTTGTTATTAGTTTCATTGTTATTATTATTATTACTAGTATGACATTATTGGTCGTATTTTCAGTCTTATTATCATTGTGACATTGTTGTTACTGTCAAACAATTGCGAGAGGTTGATCCAACCTGAACTGTCTTAAACCGGTTTGATTCCACTGAAAGCAACTTGCTTTATGTTCTAGATCATTTTTCATTGTACTCGTTTCAAATTATCCTTCTGAATGTACCAATTTATGGAACGGCTGCCAATCTCACGTATCACTTACCTCTGATCGTGAGTGCAGACCTCAAAAACTTATCGAGTAGAAGTAATAATTTTCATAGATATTGAATTAAAAACAAAATACGAATGAGAATTTTTGGGTGTTGTGCTGATGGTTATTGAAAGAAGTGAGTGAGTACTATTTCGAAATGATCACGGTAATGATAATTAAACGAATCAGTAACCAATATTACTAATAGTTGCGATTTTTTGTAATGATTGCTGATGAAAACCGCATTTTGAATGAATTAATGGAATACATTAATGAACAATTCACGTAATAGTTCAAGAAGTGCAAAAAATCTTGGAAAACGAATGTAATCAACCCGAGAATTCTGTCCATACTGCAATATTAGTCATCACGAATTCATCTGTTGATCGATTGATTGATCAAAAAAAGTGTTCAACAATTATTATTACTGTTGTTATTCATATTTCAAAAAGAAAAAGCCAGCATTCAAAAACTGATTCACGAATAATTCATCATCATTAAACTAATCGAATCATTACAATCAAATCCGAAATTCCAATCGAAAACGAAGTAATCACATCAGCGCACCACACTTCTTTACTCACAAAACAACTCTCGACACCCGATGACTAATACCAACTCCAATATCAATCAATATCATCCTTGAACTTTAGTTTTCCAAACCAGTTATTTCTCTTCTTTTATTTTTTTGGGTCTTAAGCTTATGTCTGTGATCATAACTACATGTATCCTATCCAACTAACCTCTGTTTAATTGAATTTTCTAGCAGTTTCGTCAGTTTCTAAACTCCTTCAAATGAGTGGATACATACACATATGTACCACCTCAGTAGATTATCATTTACATTTTGCAATTAATATCATCCAAGATCTCATCACCAATTACTCAGCACTACAATTAATTTAAACAATCGACTTCAACCTGACTCATACAATGCAGATGAAACGCATCCAGGTATATCGCACACTTAATAGATATAAATCTCAGAAGCTTCTTCAAATCTGAGCAAGTTTCGAAGGATTGCTATTGATCATTCAAATGATCAATAGCACTTCTTGAAATGATCGATGATAATTCGACCTTTTTCGAGAGTGTTCCTTGCAGTGAAATGGAATTTGCGATGATGAAAACAAATTTGTGTAAGAACGGGATTGCGCCCATTTGTTAGAATGAATCATCTGAATTTGAAAAACATATCGGTGTAATAACATAAACTCCAAATGATGCTAACAAGAGTAATAATAAGAAGAAGATTAATTAAGATGTACTCTGTTGATACTGCAAAAAGCAATTGATAGAAGGTGTTGAAATATAGCGTGAATACCACACAATCGAATGTACCATCAGAATGCTCACAAAGATCATGCGATCGGGCACATTGCACAATAAACATACACTCACATCATATCCGCAAAATCAGTTTCTCACATCAACACCGTCGAACGAAACGAATGTCTATCGATAACGATATTGCTGTTGATAAGCACAACGACTGCAAATGATCATTTAAAACAATATTTCAAAATGATTTCCGGTTATTTGTTACGTTTAATGAATGATATTTTTGAGGAGTGTCGAAACACTTCAGTTGTCATACCGACTACCGAATGTTTAGTGTGCTCTTATAATTAGTAAATACTCGAAAAAATCATCATTGTCAATATATATCAGTGCCACGCAAAACTTTTTGCTTAGAACTGAACACTTCTTCAGTGCTGTGTTGTTGGGCGTTCTTTTTGACAGCAGCACTTTAACTTGAAGTGCAACTCGAAAATCGCTCGAAAAACTGGAAGAAATACATTTGTCTGAAGTGACAGTGAACTTCATCGAAATTTTGCGTTGTTCTCTTCAAATTCAATTTATCATCACATTTCGTGAATATTTATTGATTTCAAATTCTCACGCATTATCCAACAACTTCATAGTCATTATTAATGTCCGAACATCGAGAGCATTCCGTTCGAAAACATGAAAGTATTTGTGTATAAGATTACTTGAAAGAGCAATTCTGAATTGAGATCGTGCAGTTTTCTCAGAGTTGGAACGGATCGACTTTGCAATGAAAATTGTGCAAGCTCTCGCAGATTTCCGCACGTCTTTCCAATTCGATCCGATATCCTTTCACTGTGTAGTCTGGATTTGAAACAAAAAAATTGAAGCAATCACCAACAATTGTTGCTGGCTATTCGACATTCTTCATAAGTTATCCAGTAGACAGACACACGATATCCTCATTATCTCACAGCATTTGCCCCTATCTCAAAACCCTTTCACCTTAAGTGCTCATCTATCTGTAATCTAACCGACCTTAAGTCAAAACAAATCACTCTAGGCACAATACGTTTTGCAATTGTCTCTAAAAAATCCTACAAACTCCTTCCTCTTAAACTTTAATCTGCCATAAAACCAAATTCGTGCTGTCTCATAAAACTGATAGCTGCATCGTTCGGCGCACAAATAAGATCGCGAATTAATTTTATTTCAATGTTATTTTATTTCGATTTTTTACGCGATAGTACACTTTGTAGATGCCCCGTTTCCGAACCAACTATGAAACGTAGTCAATAAAATAGCAAAAAATACACTTCTTAACTCAAAAACAAAATTCCGATGCTTGGCGGTCTCCTATGAAGCAAGAATGAATAATTAAATAAATAACAAATCATTCAATAAAATCAATAAATAATCATCATTTCGAATCAAATGACTGTTCACTGTATGAAATGAACAAGCACTTTAAACTCTTAATTAACAACTCAACAACAATACCAACAAAAACGATGCGTTCAAATCAAAACCAAATGACTCATCCGAATAAAATTCTTCAAACTGATGTATTTTCTAATGGAGCCAAGCGGAGGTGCATATGGAATGAGTGCGATGATCATTTTTATGAATATCGTTATTGTTATTATAAATTCCTTTCCATCCATCTATCCATCAATAACAGATGTGCTCGTTTTAAAATATCACATATCCATCCAATACTTGAATTCATATAACACTTCTATTTCCAAATACCAATCATTTGTTTCATTCCATTTCATTGTTAATTCCAAAACACACAACGCTTCATCAGCAATTCCAAAACGTATTCTGTCAAGCAACTAAACTGACCGGAATTCATTAAAATCTAAACTTTTAGTCAACTTCAATAATCGCCTAAAACTAAAATCTGTGGTTCAGGCTCTGCAGACAAATCATTAGCGTCGGATGTTGTGAGCCAGCCGGAAGATCAGTGAATAGACCATCTTATAGTTGATGTTAGCATTAGTCAGTGAGTGAAAAGAAAGTCGATGAGGGGATTCAAATCTCGACTCTTTGCTTAGCGATCACTTCGATGCTCTCTAATTGACGGAAGCGTGTGAGTCGTCGTCAACCGAGTACCTTTCTAATAACCACACGATTTCGGATTCAAAATATTAACTGGCAGCGAGCGATACACATCGGTTATAATTGTCATATGCGTATTTATTTACATTTGCGTATACGCCCAACAGATGAATTATTACTCTCTTATAATTACTTCCTTATAACCACTTCCTTATATCTGAGCAAAGAAATGTGAAGTAAATTTTAAAAAATCGATGCAAGTGAAAAGATTATAGTGAAGAAAATGGGAGAACTGAACTTGTCAGTGAAGAAGTTAATAGGCGAAGAATAAAATTTAAGACGCATTAAGCGTTAAGAATGACTTGCATCGCATCATCACCACTGAACGAACAGCACTTAAAGTAGAGTTGAAGTGAACAATCAGTGGAATTGATGAATGGAGAAATGCAACGAAAAATAAGCGAGCGAATCGAAGGAGTATCGGTGTCGATCAATCAACTATCAACAAAATCAAACATTCTCTGAAAGTGATCTGATCAAAGTCAAAGAACTGCTTATCATTCATGTGTCTTACTGCAGTGAACAACTGAATTGTAATAATTTTCAGTCCGTCGTCGTTCCTTCCGTTAACAACATTTGAATCATGAGAATAGAGTGCCGCATCGCACGGATTCGATTGGAAAACTCAAAATTCATCATCGAAAAATAGGATTACTTTCGAAAGAAGGAATAAATTTTAAGACAATCGTTTCAAGTCGCAAGAAATAGCTCTGCACTTGAGAAGTAAGCTAATGTGCTGCTGCTAGTCAATTATCGAAAAAATAAGCACCATTCCCATCCATAACAATTTCAATTCATTGACGTAATTTTATCGAACAACTCTTGATCAAACCTTTCAATACATTCTTCTATTCATTTCCTCACCTACTCATTCAATTTCCAAAAAGCTTCCACGAGTAATCATTCAAAGCTTTCAGAATCACGTAAGCTGCGTGGCATATTCTGAAGAATGCCTAAAACTCCAACAAAATGAATCAAAATCATATAATCTGTTACCATCTTCTGAATGCAAGATTCATGTACCACTCAAAAGATGCAAAAAATCAACATTTAGAACATACAAAAATAATAATGCCACAGAAAATGATAAATGATAATGTTATTGACATGTTACAGATAATGTTATTGAAAATGATAAGTGATAGATAAGTGAATACAGAAGTGAACCAAGATAAATGACGAGATAAATGCTTCTAACAAATACAGATGATTTCTTGAAGCAAATTGACAATAAGGTAGGATAATATGAAGATAATATATCTGTTCGAGCAGTTGTCATCCTCTTAAGAATTCATTCAATATCCACTTGAATTTTCAATACCAACTCAAAGCAGTTGTTAATAAGACGGAGGAATTTATGAAAAATAATATTTATGTATCTATTGAAGTGCTAAGATAAGACAACGATTCCGTTACAATACGATTACTATTATTACAGCAAATTCAGTTCATTCACTGAATTGTTTAACTTCTATTTCGATCAAACAAACACAAACATCAAACTAATATCTCAAAAACTAACAACGAGACATTCAGTTCGTTGGCAATACCCACAACCACCAATTTCCTACTCTCAGCTCTACTAGTAATATCAAATACTTGTACGATTATATCTACTTGTCACCTTCCAGTGAACAGCTCTTATCAAAACCATATGCACTTCCATATCAAGAGGCATATTTCGGACGAACCTCGATCAGCGCTTCTGCAATAATCATTCGATAAGATTTCTGAATAGGACACGATGAAGTGTTTCGCAAAAACGAAAACACCTGACAATCATCACATCACACAAGAACAACAATTCGAGAGCACCTGTTCATCTTCAATCAGGAATGCAAAACTGCATATTGCTGCTCACTCATTCAATCTTTTTCATCGTTGAAATTCCTCTAAACAGACGTTTTTTTTTCCAAAGCTACAAGCTATAATGCAGCTGTTTCTCATCCAGCACCCACACAAGCACTCATCAAAACCGTTCCCTTCCAACCCAAATTCCAACCCATCAGTAAACCACTTCAAAAACATAATTATTCAACATCACCCATTCAATCGCACTCTATGCTCATCCCTCGTTCATTACTTTGCATTCAACTACTTACGTAATCTGCATTTACAATAACTCATTACGAGTTTATGCGCTCTGTTATCATCATCAGACTATCAATAAATTCCTCCTTCCTTCATATCCCTCTCTCCATACAGTTAACGATAATAGCCTAATGAATTATCCGTCTCAATGAAATTCTGTTCTCGATTAATAAGAAAATCGATGATCATAAGTACGACCACTCTTGCATGCGCATTACTCTTTACTACATTAAAGAATAATTTTTTAAACGCAAAAACTTTCCAACAAGAAAGTATCATTTGTTCAGATATTCGTGGTTTGTAGGAGAATGTAAACATTGAGACGATCGGAAACGCAGTATTTATACTACGAGCAAGAAAATTACAGTGATGTTAGAAATTATTGAGGGAAGGATAAATACTCATTCGAAAAAAACAAAAAGAATCAAATAAAATAGCAATGAACATTTTAAGAGGACTGTTTTTTCGCCGTGAACAAAACATTTAATGGGACAGGTTTGAGTTTAATTGTGACTCGCTCGCATTGAGCTGATTCTTCATATGAATTGTACTTATCCGAATTTGATTTGAATGAATTGCTAAAAGCGTTCAATCGAACGAATCTCAATTCAAAATCAGCACCTCTGTTGTATTCGTCAATTCATAACTATTTATGTTAATATAACAGTTTTCGTCACATCCAAACATACACACTCTCAGCATGAAAATGAAGTTTCCAAGCAAACGAAAAAAATTCCACAACGAACATTTCAACTGTAAATCGGAAAAGAATTCTACGTAAGCGAACGAACGCTTTTAGAACTGAGAACGTGAAGAATTTCCATCGAAAAACTCGAAAACGCAAAACAACTCGCAAATGTTGTGTAATCGTAACACTCAAAAAGTGATTCTCCTCAACTTCAACTCATAATTTCTTTTGACTGATTGATTGCGTTCAATTCCCATCAATCACGCACGATCAAATCGAAATCTCCTTATAATAACCTCGTCGTGCTCTGCACACAAATGGCAAAAACACGCGCCCACAATACACCACAAACGATAGTTTTTATGCAAAACATTCATTCGTCATATGCAAAAATGGTTCACTCTCTTTGTGAGTTTTTCATTTGGATATTTTACTTTTGTGATTGCTTAAGAGATAGATTGATAGATGGATGGATATTTTTTGTGTTTAAAAGATGGAATCGCTTTGAGGGGGATTGCGTTGCACAAAAACGAACGCTACAAAGAGATGAGAATATTGCGGATATTTATGGTTGAACGTAGCCATAAATAATATTCGTTCATCTCTTTATTTATCTCTATAATTGTTTTTGTAGCATAGTGCGATAGAATAGCGATTGCTGCTTGCATTACATGATCATGATGAATACTGTTAAGTGAGAGACATGAATGACTGATAATAATTACAATGGTAATGTGAATTATACATCAAGAGATCATCGTGACTGCGATATCATGCAGAGTTAGCTCTCTTTCACTAATCTACTAAGGCTTTCTGCTATCTCATCATTGAATTATTATTTGTGATATGAGGATAATCAAAAAATTATCACTAATCACAGAGTGCCGTTGATAATGCTAATGATAGAACTTGATTCCTTACTAACCGTATCAATACCTTTCACAGTCTGATAAGAACAAGCAACAGCCATCTGAATCTTTTTATCAAGTGCTAAATGCATATCACAGAATGACACTAAACGTGGCCGTCGTGTATAAAAGTCAATTGGAGAAAACTAATCTCATATGAATTTCTAATCTGAATGAAAAATTGCTGCCAGAATGAGTTGAAAATTGGATGGGAAACCGGGGAAAAAACGCATTTTGGATGAGGGATCGTGGAATGTGTGCACGCATCGCTGCAGGATCTGAAGCTGCACAATGAAATGAATCGTAACCCAAATAAACAAATAGTATAAAATGAACGCGTCCACAACACCAACAAATAAAACATGCATATAAATGATTATTCGAATCATGCTTTATAAAATAAGTGGTGGAATATAAATCGTTCTATTGAACATGCACTATTCAACACGGCAATTCTGGCAGTGTCTGTTTGATCAGTCCGATACTGTGTACAATATCGATCAAAATCTATTCACTGATCCTTCGTTCATTCGTTGAATCGCTTCGAATATTTCTCTATGAGCATGATTCAGTCTGAATATTGCATGATTTCATTGCATGCATACATGTCTACTTGTTACGTTGACACACGATCACTTACAAAAACGCTTTATAATAACATTAATTATAGTTATGATACAATTGAAATCATAATAATAATAACAGTCATAATAAAAATAATATTAATAAGGAGTATACATGCACAATCTAAAGCAATAATTACACCTTCGCAGTACTATTATTATCACTACGAATTGCATTCAGTTTCTTCACAACAGCATAAGTAGCCTTCTGTCGAACTCGTTGTCGATGAATACAAATCGATAACGATCCGATCGTTGAAATGATCTGTAAATCAACTCTCTTATCACTTCTTATCAGTTGACAACCCATTTGATCAATCAATATTTTCAATTTTTTTGTGAACAGTGCAATTCGATACTGACTGACGATTTTACTCGTTAAGTTGAGTGATCAACTCAAAATTAGGACTTTTTGCAAGGATGTTATTTTCGGTGATACGTATTCTTATGATAAGTATAGATTATGATAAGTAAAGTAATTAGCAGTGGTGAACTTACGATGACAATAAGCATGATATAGAATGGCACTTTGTAGGGGTATTCGCACATGGTGCACGGTTGCAATAGCACTCGGTATTGAGGCTCAAGATGCAGCATCTCGATCATGGAAACTGTTTCATGCCAAAACTGGGTTACATTTGAGAAGAAGTCTATTTGATGTGAGGTGTTCGAGTCTCGTATTGACATGGCTACTCGATGGAGTGAGGTGTATGCCTCGAAGCCTTTCTCTTTCATCGACCTGAAGCAATTTTATCGATAGATTCACTTTCAGTCAACTTTTATCATGATGTATTCTCATTCCACATACATCCCTCAGATTTTGAAAAACTGCGATCAGCAAATGATCGTTAAAAATGTGAATGACCTAATCGAACCTTGATCTGATTCACAGATCATTTCATCGCAACTAATTATTTCATAAAAACCCTCTGTGTGACAGTGTTGCTATAAAATTACCATTTTTATGGCTATAATGATTATTTCCTACACTAACTTCGCGCTGTTCACAGCTCAGTAAATCCGTTTTAATGAGGTGCTATCATATTTCAATAATTTCGAAACATTATTACACAGATATTCCATTCAATCGATGCTCAATTATTCTATTCAATCAATACTAGATAAGTCCAATATAATCGCTGATATACTTCCAGCTGAACAGTCTCTAACTACTGGGGATAAACTTACCTAAATTGAACAAAATCAGAGATTTGATTCAATAATCTCTCTGTGATTCGTTGATCTTCCTCAGACCAATTGACTTCATTTAAGAAG
>JAPYMA010002725.1:0-24830 GCA_035041965.1 Anisakis pegreffii
GTTTGACTTGCAGTTAACAAAACAATTTGAGTTTAATTCCGTGTTCACTTTAACCTTCATTTCATGGTATTGCTTAAAGAAGTGCTTTCAAGTTCAGTTAGAATCGACGACCAGTTTCAAGACTTTTCGCTGCAAGAGCGCACATGCTCCTTTCCTACAATTAGCATCTTTCATCACTTCTCTTTGACATCGTTATCCGGTTGGGATAGGTACTACTCGAAAGGAAGTTTCTAACATCACCATTGTCATCATGCATAATTGCTTCCAAATTCTCACACATAAAGGGACGCATTTTTACCAGTTCATAGATTCAAGACGAAGCACGTATCATTTTCAAGGATTTGTGACGTTCGTCACCGATGTGCTCTCAAAATTTACTGAGCGCAATTTGTAGCTGATCTAAGTCATTCGTTCATTTTCTTGTTCGGATAGCTGATGCTTAAGATCTCGCCCTTATTGGTTTCCATCGTAACACATAAATTTCCAAACATGTAATTAACGGAAAATATTCGTGAAAAAATTTTTCGTTTCGTAAAATCTTCGAATTTACTCACCTCAGCTCACTCAGCTTATTCAACTTCTAACAATCCATATCTCGTTTGCTCAGAATGACTTTTGTAAAAAGACCCCTCAGCACAACTGAAAACATCTATCATTTTTTCAATGTGTTTTATATTACCAAGTTTCTTTTATTCATTTATATACAGTGTGATGCTCCCGTGAATTAGAACCTCACATCATTGAGACACTTGCGTTCGATGGTATGCAGACGTTCATAACGAATAATGATGACATGCGTGATTATAAGAGACGTCAAAGTGGCCTCCTAGGTAGAGGGGAAGGTGGCGTTCTGTATAGAGGATACGGTAGTTTATATCAACTCAGCGTTCTCTTGGATGGGTTTCTTTGGCAATCAAAACTTCATGTATACTTTCTCCTATATAGACTTACTTGGTGATTGCTGACTGATGAAGAAAAGCCGTTGGGTCTAGGACTTATACACGGTCGAATCATAATGTCACTGATCCTCAACCTTTTTTTCACCCGCACCCCAAAAAAAATTTCAAACTGTTCTCGCATCCCTCACACCAATAGTTGATTTAAGAATTAAAGTAAACACAACCGAGGGTTTTTATAATTGACTTTTAATAACATAAAAAAATGACCATTTGGAAAAGAAAAAATATCACAAAAGAGGGTCAAAAAAAAGTACAAATATGCATAAATATACGGACCAGCAAATGGATGCTGTTCCCGAGCATGAGCTCAGATTGATCATGTCAAGATCTTTCCTCTTCCACTCCTGCACCGCACCTTTACAACGGGTTGTCGTCAGTAAGAGTCGCTTCCCCACGATATCACTTTTACATCAACAGTCACATCATAAGTTAAACAGCGTTTTGTCTTCTCCGATTTTATCAACAAGGAGATGGCTCACCATCTTATAATTGAGATGATTTCACGAGTTTGATCCCAACAATGTGCCAATTCTTAGCATATATCCTGCTCACAACCACAGGCATACTGAGTTTGGTAGAAGCCACCTTTCAGTAAGAATAGGAAAGTGAAAAGAAACTTGAGGAAAAATCGAAAAAAAATCAACTGTCCAAACAACCTCCTATGCCGTATGTCAGATTTAATTTCGGTTTGGATACCAAGTCAGACGTTTCTTTAGAATCGAAATATGTAGTGTCGATGTAGACTGTGTAGTCTACAATTTTGTTAGCATCAAAATGGAACCGCAGTGATTCATTTCCTATCTGGAAAAGCACATTGGAAACGGGAAAACAGCTCATTCATTGTAGAATGGTTTGTCAGTTTGGCTGCAGTTATTTCTCCCAGAACTTCAGAACTTGAGCGGGATAATTCGATGGGATGGTAGTTTGGTAGATTCATTTCACAAACTTTTCCGTGTATAGGCGTGATGATCGGTGATTTTCATCTCGTAGACTGAGTTAGACGATACGATAAGGTCCAGAATTTCAGACGAAATGCTTAGCATGTTGACTTTCTTAAGAAGGAATGAGAAAGTGTAATGTGAGCTGTTGTCAACTGACTGCTTTTCATTTTTGAATTTTGCTGTCGTCGTTTGGTTATTTTCTCATTGTCAAAGCTTGTTTCATTATTGACTGGTGCTTATTGTCGGAATGATTATCTATTGTTGAATGATTCAATAAAAATTTTCAACTGTTTAACATAGCAATGAGGTTTCTTTCCACGCAAATAAGTGGTGAAACTGCAAATTTTGAGAGAAAATTCCAAAGTAGCAATAGCGAATAGCGGACTAATTTTGCTTAATTTGCGAATCAGCGATAGCGCTTCGCTATTTTTTTTGGCGATTATAGCGATCACGAATAACGAATAGCTTTCAGGAAAGCAGATCAGCGAATATCGCGCTATCGTTTTTCGATAGCATGCGTATCTCTGGATAGCAGCATTAATATTACTAATCGTGAGTAATAATGACAAACATACACGATATCTGTGATGCGAGGAAAAAATTTACGATAATTTCATTCCAAACTGTTATTTATTTCTTCTTACCAGAGACAGTGCATAGCTCATTTTTCCGTGTGTTTCATTACAATATTATTGTTGAAACCGCATTATGACATGGGTTTCATCTGTTCGCTATACTACAGATTACTTTATTACGACGCTTTTTCAACATATGTTCCATTTTTCGAGCTTCTGTGACTCCAGTTCACAACTTAAAAAATTCAGGGATCGAGGACGGCCCCGAGATTGAGTTTTTCCCCGAAGTTCCCCGTCCTCGGTTTTTCAAGGTGACCGCATTCTCCTTGACTTCTTTCCTTTCGTGCTGCACTAATATACGATAAAAACTAAGAAGTTCATAACACTAACAACGTAATCACTTCTATCAGTATTGAAGCAGTGGCCAATAAATTGAAACAAAATAAGCGTATGAAAGCATACGTTTAAAACAAGCAACTCAATGAATGAATATAAAGTGAACTGAGTATTTAAATGATAAAATATGAACACGGAACAAATTTCAACAAGTTGTGAATGCATGAATCTAAAGCGGTGAGACACATCGATAGGCAGAAGAAAGTACAGGATATTATGAGTTAACAGTTTAAAGAGTATAAGAATCTGATTAATCGAAAATTAAGAAATATAATGCAAAACAGCAAGTAAGGACAAGCCAGGTAGGAATCACTGAGGAAGAAATAAAGGAAAAACATTTAGAACAATAGTTAACAAGAAAAAATCAGTCTTTCTTAGATGTATTTCGTGAGATATAATTGGAAAATGCTAAATGGTACAATTTTTGCATCACTAATTAAGCACAAAAAATCGTATACGAGAGAATGTGAAGATGCAATTACAGGATGAATTTAAACGGTACGAATTATAATTCAATATTACAGAGCGACTATTACAGAATGAAATTTAAGATAAAAGAATAAAATTGAACACTATATAATGAAATCAAAAACTTGAAAATATTCACCGCAGACGCTGATGAACAATGTTGATGCGACATAAAGCATAAAACAATTAAAAATTTTCAGCAGACGGAAGATTTGTTCGTAATTTATTTTGTGAGCAATGTGGACAGAACCATTTGCCTTTCGGTGGTTGCGTTAAGTTCACACAATCATAGTGAAACCATTCTATGGGACATGACTTGTTGTCACAAGCGACCATACAACCATATGATTTCTGAAATCGATTCTCATGAAACAAAACGATTTTGGGAAATACTCCATTTGCATAGACATTACACACACTCCCCCTCCCCCCTTCCCCAAAAAAAGGAATATATGATTAAGATTGCACCCACTGTCGTCACTTCTTAAATATAAACTGAAGTCATTCATCAGGGTGGGAGGTCTTTTACAGATGACATGCATATGTATTGAACAAACGAATGATAATGATATAAGAATTCATGGTAAATTCGAACCGTTCCTGAGATGAAAGGTTGAAGGGTGGAGAAGAAGAGAGCAAAAATGAGGGCAGGGGAATCTTCTAAAAACCTCCTTAAAGAAAGTATGAAAATGATGATGAACAGATGAACAAACCTGATTGCAAATGCACCAAGTACGCTTGTCATTATCATGATCTGAATCGTCGCCTTCGGAACCGTCTTCTTGGTCAGGTGAATGATGACTTGGCATACGTCGCTCGTGACGCTGCATTGTATCTTTGAGCATTTCTTGCACGCGTGACGTTAACCTGAATGCGAGTAAAGCATTTCAAATATAACACAAAAAAATCTTTGAATTATTCGAATCAATCTCCATTTCCCTCATATGTCATACATTCTCTTGGAATTCACCAAAATTAATTCAAATCGAAAATTAAGATTTATTGTTTCAAAAACAGCGACTACTCATATTCATTGATAAATTTCATTTGACTAGCAAGCAATCAGATTATCAAATATATTACTTTCTTGGTCGTCCGTGTCTACTTTCTTGTCCAGCAAACGTTAGCATCGACGTTCCACTTGTGAGCGAGGTAACATTTGATGAGGAAGTTGATGTATTCAGAGTGGAATTCTGAAAATATGATTTCGTAGCACTCCTTAAACAGCGAAAACGTACCGCTTATAGTTAATTTCAAGCAAGTGCAAGAAAATCAAATAATCGAAACGCTAATAGTTTTGGATAAATGAAACAATTTCGTCTGATGTAATATTCAAAATGTTCACAAAAGACTTCCCAAATATTTCATTATAAAAATGATTCTCTATAAAGTGAATTTTCTTATAGTTGCGCCTTGATGAAGCAATATTACGTTAGTTCGATAACGTACCTGATGAGATGGCTTCGAATTAGTTACTGGCGAATGAACAGGAGGAGTTAATGAAGCTGACGGGCATGCCCAACGTTCGCTACCTGAATTCAATTGTCAATTACTTGCAGTAATTCAGAGAATCAATATACCGGCAAGAATATTTTGGAGTTTGATAGAGACTGTACCTAATTGCAATGATTGCAAATAACGAATATTGTTTACTTGGAATGTTTCTTTGGTGAATCAAACCAATACGCTTACATTAAATATTTGCGAAAGCAATACAAAGATTGATAATTAATTACCGAGATACAGAATGAAAGTACTCGAAAGATAGTATCAATTCACCTTTCTCACTTAATGATGGTGAAAGAGACGAAAGAGCTGGTGATGAGGCAACATTGGTGATCGCAATTAACTGCTTGGGATTAGTGGCCGATCGCTTCTGAACATCATTAATAACAACGAGTAAAACAACACAAATTCAATAGAAACATTCATTTAATTCTCATCAAACGAATCTTTTCAATGTCTCCAACGATAAACAAAGAAATCTTCATGCAAGCAAACCATAACGAATGAATCAAGTACACATGACCATCTGATTTAGAAATGAAATATTTTATTGGCTTTGGTTTACTTATTGAGTTTATTTTGATTTGATTTTACTCAGTTTATTTTGATTTACTTATTGATGGTTTATTTTTACTGAGCTCAACCGAAACGAGCAGGTAAATACTGTATTTAATCAGAATAGTTTCAGTATATTTCGTAGCAAAAGATCCCGAAATCAGAAACAAGAAAGTAACTTTATTAGAACATTTCCACCAAACATGCATGCACTGTGAAACATCGTTGAACTGTGCAGAGAAACCCAACATGTTTGCCCACTCACCACGGTCACCTTGAGAGGGGGTAAATCTGGATCACGCTGCTGAGCGCATGACGGGCCACGAACACGCGGTATTGCACTGGCCACTGAACTTCCCACCGACATCATATCATCATCGTGCTGCGTAAAACTACTTTGTGCAGAAACACCCATATCGAGGTGGTTTGGCTCGAGTGCACTTACAGCCGCATTTGCTGAATTTCAATCAAAAAGCTAATATGATGAAAGAATACGCAAAATCATGAGAGCCGAACCATTTCGAAATCAAAAGTTGAGCATTCAGTCATACAAGAGAAAACCCACAAGTTGTTTTTTAGTGAATACACATTAAATGATGAACGAAACATTTTCAAAAGGTCTGTAGTCATTTCATTACAATCGAATATTGTTCCAATTCAAAAATATTGCGTTTGATGAAGACGACAATCAAACAAAAACGAACTCTTATGAAGAGTTGAACGCGATAGCGTTGGTGACGGTGTTGCTCTGTTTATTGTCAAATTACCATTGGTTACTGCCGACGAATTATGTGTGCCATCATGTCCACGTCTCCTTCCTGCATACCAGCAAACATTTAATAACAATGATGATAATAATAATAACAATAACAATAATAGTAATAATAATAATAACAATTATAATAACAATAATAATAATAATAATAATAATAATAAAACTTTTATAAACCGAAACTTCACGACAAAGCGAAACTGGTGAACAAATCTTAATGAAAATTGATCGTAAAAATGTAATTAGGCCATTGATTAAGGGAGTCGCTATTCACTTGCCCAATGAAACTTTAAGTGATAAACAAATAATTGCAAAAAAAGAGGCAACATACTTTCCTTGCGTTGTATAAGTAGCATCTTCTCAGCTTCGATAATTTCTGTAAGAAAACTAAGATCGAAAATGGAAATCAATTTATTATGGGAGGCACTGATGAATGAAGACTCCTCAAATTACACATAGCAATTTATATCGATATTTTTAGAAACCTCACTATGTGTTTTTAGTCATACCTATACAAGATCAACCACAATAGATCAATTTGAAGTATTTTCTGCTTTTATGTTTGCAGTGCATAAAGTACCGCATGTTCATCATAATAAGCTTAGCAAGACCATCAGAATTGCATCGTTCAACTCTCTTGGTTGGGTGTGATGCAACTGATTAATAAAAAGTGTGTTCCTTAGTTCTGACGACAGCCTTTTAAAAAATCAACTTAGTGTAAAGCATGTGAAGTGGGCAGCATGAACCTACTTTTCTCAATTTGCTCCGTGATACCCGGATTATCGGCCTCCAATTCATACTTAAAATGAAGAACTTCTTTGTTCAATCGTTGTTTGTATTTTTCCAGTAAAGTGTACATAGTTTCCGCGATCGCCACCTTTTCCTCTGTTTGCTCACGAATTTTTTTGTATTCCTATCAAGAGCAAATTTTTAGAAATTTTACTCAATTTCCACAGTACATAAATTCCACATGAGGGCTTATGAAGTGGAATATTTAAGCTTATAAAAAATCTGATAATAAATTTGAGACAAACAGATATTAGTGATTAACATCTTACATACTTTAGGTGATTTTTTGAACGGTTTGAATTCAAAATTAAGAAAGGAAAAGATTGAAATAAATTAAATATATTAAAGATTTGAATTAGTTTAACAGTTTTAAATTAAATGTCAGATTTTAAGTTTAAATAGATTAAATTTAAATTGAAAATATATAAGAGAATTTAAGCGCTAACGATACCTCTTTAAGCTTCGCATAACGGCGATTCTGCTCTTCTCTTGAAAGACTCGGAGCCTGATCGAAAAATTCTTTCGCAGCCTTTGCTGTCTGATCGATGCTTCCTAGAATTATTGTTCTCATTATTTCAAGAAACTGATCGATGGAATAGATTATTTAACAGAATTATCAAATCTGATAAGCTTCTTGAGAACAACAAGGAAAAAAGGGAAAAACGAGCAGGATGAAGAAACGATTGAGTTTTACTGCAGATAAGTTTGAAATAAATTCAGTGCGAGGTGAATCCAGTTATTAAAAACATTGGAAGAATCGAAATCGTCGCTTTGTGTTCAAAAATCATTGTGATGAACAGAGAAAAAATCACGTACGTTGAACTTGCAAGTCAAGCATTCGAATCTCAGTGCTCCTGTCACGCATCTCAGCAGGCAATTGCTCAATTACTGAAATTTGGTTCAGTTCACAAAATGCAGTTGCCGCACAAACCAGGTTGACAATTATTTTTATGAGAAAAAATGAAATTCTGGAAGTCGTAGGTCATACCCTTTGAAAAGATGCTTCTTGATGTAAGAACAATCCTGGTGAACCTTCGCTTCAGAAAAATTTGGTCGAACAATTGTTTGTCGGAATTATTTTTTGGTACCGTGATGCATGAATTTTGAAATTCAGAATTTTATTGGTATCATTCTTCGGAATGGTAACATCTCGATTAGAAAGATAACAGACGCGTAAACCGCAAGTTTAAAGGTACCCATCTTGTATTTCTTTACAAACTATGCACTGGCTTAAGAACTCAGTGCAAAAAACTCACCCTAGTGCAAATATTCATAGAAGTTCTATGAATTTCAGAAATTATTAAGCCAGTTCATAGTTTCTACAGAAATACCTTTAAACTTATGCAATCCACGTTTATCATGCTTAATCTTGCCCATTCGATTAAACACAAACTTAACACTTCACAATACCACACAACTTATTCCTATCAATGAATATATAATGGTTCTCGCAATGTATATAATTAACAAATTTATGCGTAAACTAAAAAATGGTATGCAAACTTTGCACTTTTGTACATGCATACGATCTATCAGATTTGCACGTCCTCATACACATTGTGGATTCATCAATTTCACCTCTTTAAAAAGTTGACATGGACTTGCTTAAAAGCTTTTGAAATATGAAATTACTTCTTTATTGTAACGTCTTATGATTTGCATATAATATAATTCCCCTCCTGAGATCATACGTAAATGTCCACAAATTAATTCGCATTGTATATGAATGCACGATTATTGTCGACGTATCCTAGGTAACAAATTGTGTTGTGTTCCCTGAACGTCTTTCGCACATTATAATCAACATAATGCTTTCCTCTAATGAACTTCGTTCGCTTGTAAACTTACGGCCAATTGAAAATAAATAATATAACAAATTACTCACATTCCACAAAATCCTCTAAATACAGCATGACTAATTGAAATGAACTTCTCAATGATCACTGATTATTCCGGCATCCACTTGGCCTTCACAAATCCTGTAAATCTTACAGTTGATTACGTGATCATTCGATAGCCGCTCGTTCGACTTGGTTAGTAGTCACTCCACCACAAAATTATTTTTTTCGCCACTCGATAATTAGTGCATAATTGTCGCCACTGACTCTCACAACGAAAATAGCTCACGATTATGCTCTGAAAGCTAGAGTTGTGATAGATTTGCCAGAGAATTTTCACTTAATACAATTATTTTGTCCGATTAGTTCCGCCACCATTGCACTGAGTGAACTTTTCAAAAACGAGCCAAATCCAGTAAGCCATTCAAATCAAAATGCTAATTACGATATGCTCGATGCGTTCATAAAAAACCATTATAATGCTTACTAGCACTTGCTTGCAACAATAACGAATGGTTCACTCAACCAATGCATTGTGATGTTGAAATTTAGAACGAAATAAAATATTTTATTATCAACCTTCAATCATTCAAGGAAACGATTCATATACAACTTTCACATCTTTTTTCAAATAGGATTTATTACTACCGTCGTCTGTACCAGCCAATCACAATTATTAGGAACAAAATATGTCTTGAAATGGCATTTATATATTTCTTGACTCGTTAAGAAATTTCCATCATTGGAATTTCATTCAGTCTAAACATGTATCAGCGAAATTTCAAAAAATATTTAAACAAGATCAAAAAAAAATTCTTGTTCAGGACAATCAAAAAGAATTGTAGATGAACTGCCTCACAAAACAAGAATGCCTATGAGAAACAAATGATCAGCTAAAAACATAATTACATCCAACTAAATTGCATTGCTTCATTCAAGCGGTTCGAATGTGTAATTCACAATCGGATAGTTGCGAGCATCCCCCCATGGCCATGCACGATAATAATCAAACGAATATTGTTTCGGCATCTAAAACAGATTCAAAAACTGAATGAAAAAACATGGACCACAAAGTGCAACAAGTTTGTTATTTCAAGAACCATAAATTCTATAACTGACCACAGGATTCTTCCAACGCAACGCATTTGGATCGTCACGAGAAATATACCATGAAACCAGCGCCATTGGAACGAACACACGTAAATACATCAAAATTGTATTCCAACTTAAAATAACACATATCCTTATGAACTCTAAGATTTAAATCAAACATTGTAAAGTTTGCACACACGAATTGATAGAATAATGAATGAAATTTTTTTTAACGTGAATTAAACTGCACAGATCAATCATATATGCATTTCTAAATTCATACACATCAGATTGTGAATTATGATTTGTTCATCTGAAAATGGAAAGATGCAAAAAAATGCGCAAATATTCACAAAGTTTTCATCTCTAAAATGAAATTTTATTACGTGACTCAATGTGGCAATGAGAGCAATGCTTCGTCGAATAAGACGAGAAATAGAGAGCACTTAGAATGCATTTTTGAATATTACATTTTGAAGTCTTCAGCTTCTAATCCGGTGAATGTCAATCGATCACCTCGATAACGCATCATATCCATACCAACCTAAAACCTCAACAATGCAACAATAATACATACCGTTATACACGTATTAAGTTACCTATAACTTTATAGGACAAAAATTACCATCTCGCCCCAATTTCTCCTGTGATGACGATCGGTCCACGATTCGTATGGATCTTTATGGTCAAACGTAATGATACCCATGTCAGGATAGTCACCTGCATATCTTATTACGTCATCTTGATTCATTGGCCTATAATTGAAAAATCAGTCAGCTGAATTGCGAGATGCCGGCAATACCGGTCTATGCCAGACATTACAAATGCCGATTTACTTGTAATCTTCAGGTCGCATTCCGTATTTGATTGCGGCTGCCCGTTGTTGTTCCTCGTTTTCTGGATATTCACCAGGCTTATGGTCTCTCGGATACCAACCATCGAAAGTTAGGGGGCCTCGAGCTAGAAATACAAGTGGAAGTAATTCAGACAGAGATATGTTTGCTTGTAACTGACGTAAATAGAGAAGCACTAAAATAACTGGCATCAATACTGTATAATTTTCCAGACTAATAAATTTTGTGAATTACAATATTACGTAGCAAATAGGAACACGTTAAAAATTATAATTTCTGAGAAGCGAACAATAAAATAATGACAACCTGGAATTTGAAGGAATTACTAACCCTTTAAAGCAGCCGAATAATGCAAGGCTCGAGTGGAACATATACGCACTAGCTTCGACGACATTTTTTGTTCTGAAACCCTGAAAAAAACATTATCACCCGTTAACACTCAACGCTCCATTACAGTACATGGAACATTCTCAGGAACAATACAAATGCATGTGCATCTGCCGTTCCAAGAACATGCACCAGTGCGTAAATTACAGCTGAGTTACTGCTGATGAACGTGACTTAATAGAATGGTAAGCTTGCATTTGAGGTCAGGAAAGACAGGGGAGTGGCCTAACACACGAATAGCACGCGTCCGCCATCGCATGCATAAAACATTTCGCCACAGCACTCTGCACTTATTTACAACGGCTTTCTCGAATAAGCACTGTTCCAACTGAAACAAATTCGATCGAGTAAATAAGCATGCTCGCAACTAATGCAACCAGAAATAAACCAATGATAAACGCTAAGCAGCAACCGAGTGTAGTTGGATTCATTTACGAAGATAATCAATTCAGTTGAGGTGAAGAATAAGTTAATTGCAAAGTTATACTCACTGAAATGAAACCAAACTGAAGAGTATTGGCCTGTTGCATACTTGAAGTCAAAATGCGACAATTTGAGAAGACAAAAGGATATGTTGTCGTGCAAATTTGAAAGTACCGTTGAATTGAAAACGGTGATCCTGAAATTGCTAATTCCTCGTGTACATTGATCAATACAGATACACTGCATTAAAATCAGTCACTCAGCTAACTGAGATGGCTTTAGAAAATCATTGATATTAGTTCTAGCGAAGAGAATCGCCCGACAATACCTAGGCTTTTCTGAAACTAGGGAATCTGGAGGAGCAGATATTGGGAAGAAACAATCACGTTACGGTGCAAACCTGAGGGTACCGTTAGTTTGAATATAATGATAATGATATTTCTACACTCTTGTACGTATTGAGCAATACAAATACAGTGTATTGGAATGAGCGGCTCAGATGCGTGAAATGACAGCGGAAAATCACTAATATTCATTGGAGTAAGCAAAATCGCTCAACAACACATGTATTTTTCAGAAACTAGAGAATCTGAGAAATTCGACGGCGTGAAGAAATCATAAGGTTTCTCCGCAAATCTGAGGACAGCATTACTTTGAAGATGGTGACCCTGAATTTTTCTACACCATTCAATTCAACCAGACCTCTAAATTCAGAATATCGTATAATTTGTCGATCGATTCCGTTTGAGGAGATATGGCTATTTTTTAAAGCTTTCTCAACTAGCGCTGTGGCGCTCATTCATATACATCGCTTCACTATAGATCAATCTATACATTTATTCTAGCACCATAGGGGTTACCATATTCAGCCGACCGTACTCTCAAGTTTGCACAGTAACATATCAATTTCTTTACACCGTTCGATTCCTCAGAACCGCAAGATTCAGAAGAAACATATACTCTATTGAGCAATTCTGCTTACTTGAGGAGATATAGCCATTCAATTGAAGCTGTCTCAATTAACGCATTCGTGCTCATTCATATACATTGTATCAGTATAGATCAATATATGCTTTACTATAGCAGTATAGGGTTGCCATTTTCGAGGCTACCTTAATCTCAGGTTTGCCCGGTAACATAACAATTTCCTTGCACCAATCAGTTGCTCAGAATCTCTACGTTTAGAAATATCATATATTTTGCCGAGAAATTATGATTAGACGAGGAGATTTAGCTAGTTTCTCAATTCTATACGAGCTGCCATCTTCGAGCCTACCGTATTCTCAAGTTTGCCTGGTTACATATGAATGTTTGTGCACCATTCGATCCATCTGAACCTCTACATTCAGGAAAGCATATGTTTGGTTGAGCAATTCCTCTTTCTTAATAAAATATGGCTATTTTCATAAAGCTATATCAATAACTAGCGTAAAGTCGCTGATCCACATATATTCTATCATTATAGGTCAATATCAACACATTACTATTGCTCTATAGAGGTTACCATCTTTACCACCTTCAAGGTACCCGTACTCTCAGGTTTGCTCTGCAACATTTAAATTTCTTTGCATCATTCGAATGCTCAGAATCTCTGCTTTCAGAACATTATATATTTTGCTGAGCAATAATGATTGCTTGAGCAGATATAGCTGTTTTCTGTACATCGCTATTTTCTCAATGCTATACGGGTTTTCACTGTTGAGTCTACCGTAATCTCATCGTTCATATACTTCTGATCATCTTATTTAAATATATGCATTACTCCAGCGATATAGGCGTTACGATCTTCAAGGCACCGGTACTCTCAGGTTTGCCCAGTAACATAAGAATTTCTTTGCATCACACGATTGCTCAGAATCTCTATTTTCAGAATATCCTATACTTTGCCGAGCAATTATGATTAGATGAGGAGATATGGCTATTTTCTGTACATCGCTATTTTCTTAATGCTATACGGGTTGCTATCTTCCAGGCTACCGTACTCTGAGCTTTGCCCAGTAACATGTGAATTTCTGTACATCGTTCGATCCATCGAAAACTTTAGGTTCAGCAGAACATATATTTCGTTGAGCAATTATGCTTTCTTAAGGTGGTATGGCTATTTTCATAAAGTAAGCGCAATGGCGATAATTCATATACATTCCATCAGTTTAGATCAATATCAGTGCTTTACTATGGCTCTAGAGAGGTTATCATCTTCAAGATTACCTCGATACACGGTTTGCCCAGCAACATGGCAATTCCTTCACATTATTAGATCCCCCAGATTCTCTACCTTCAGACATGCGTATATATTGTAGAGCGATTCCGTTTACTTTCATACAATTAATCGATTTCCTGAAGGCATATCACTTGCTTGGCAGCGGTCATTTTAACACACTAAATCTGTACTGAGCAATCCCTATATTACATTGTTATTGATAGGGTCACCATTTTCAAACTCGTTGTTTTGAGGTTTGCCCAATAACGTGATCGTTTCTTCAAATCATCGAATTCGTCAGGTTCTCTAGTTTCAGAAAATGTCTATATTGTTGAGCTATTCTGCTCACTCCAAGAAGCGCTGATGATTTTTTGGGGCGATCTCACATATCTGAGCCGCTCAATCCGATATATTGTATGCGAATTGATCAATGTGCACGAAAGATCGCTATTTTCTATTCAATGTTACTTTCAGGTTTCCACGGCAATATGTCTTTTTCTCTCAACCATCAGATTCTCCAGTTTCAGAAAAATGTTATGCGACGGTTTTGCTCACTGTTTGGATATTGTCGATCATTTTGATACATGTATGCAGGGATACTTCATGTTATTCATTCAACAGTTTTGTTCAAATTGTCCTTAAGTGGTTATTGTGCATTTGAAGGAATGTTACAATGCATTATGAAAGTAATGTGTAATGTTGTAAACAGTAATGATATGAATGTGTATTGTGAAAGATTTTAAACAAATAAATATGAATAATAAAAACTTATGTTGTGCCTAGTGATATCTTTGTTCCAGTTAAACAGTTCTATTCCTGTTCTGTTCCACGGTATAGAATAGAACAATCCGCAAACGAGGGAGGAACAGCTTGGAACAGAATAGAGCCCTTTTTGAGCCAAAAGAACATAATAGAACAGTTTTCAACAGCTTTTCCTTAAACTGTTCTTTTTGAATACTGCAGTGAGATAAATTACCATTGTTGTATTATTGTTTTATTTATTATTATTTACCATTATTATATTTTTTATCATATTTGTACATTTTATTGTTATTGTTTTGTTAATATCATTATTATCATTACAATTATTATATTTATTATTATTATTATTATTAATATTACGTGTTTGTTATTATCATTATAAGTTTTACTTTCAATCCTGATGGTTTGGAACACGCCTGAAATTGCCTGAAAACTTGAATAAATGATGAATGGAAAATATGTTTCATTTGATAGATGTTTAACATTAACGCATGGAGACATAAAACAAACTGTTGACATCCACAACAGTCAACTTTATAGACAAAAATTCGCGCAATCATTAGAATCATTAGAATCATTCGAATCGATCATCACAATTTTAATAGGTTTCATTACCACTATTAAGCAATGTGATGACATGATTTCAATGAATCAAAACAGAACACAGGAAACCGTGGGAAAATATAATCACATTACATACAACAAGATGCCCAAAACAATTATAAAGGCATCAGAGGAATGAGAACGCGCATAAAACATCGAAAAAAAAATGCGGGTCATATAATGAAGAATAGAACAAAATTATTAGCGAAGAACGTCAAAAGTAAAGGAAATTCCATTTCTCCTTAATTTTAGTAAGCAACGGAAACAATGTGTGCAAAACGAATTGCCACAAGAACACAAAAATAGTCCTCCTTACTGAAGAGAATTGTGCGAGTTATCTGCAATGCAAAAGAGAGAGAACTAGGCAAGTTCCCCTTTGCATTTAAGAGAGATGCAACTCCATTGCATTTGAAGAAATGTTATAATGGATTATGAAAGTATTATGAAAGTACGAAAGTATGAAAATTATGCAAAACGTTCAATGTATGAAATATAAATGTGTGTTATGAAAGATTTTCAACAGATAAGGACGAATGATAAAAACTTATTTTATTCCCATGTAACACAACACAAGTATCGAAAAAGGAGCAAAAATTTTTTCTGCTAAAAATCTCACAAAAGTCCTGACCTACCCCCTCTCTATCTCAAAATCCGCACTTTCGACACATCACATCTCAGCTTACGATAAACATTTCGAGACCCTCAAACCGGTTTTGAGATAGTCTCGGCGGTCTGAACAAGGATATCACAATAATTATTCCGATCAACAAGCGATAACATGCGTCTCGAGACTCCACAAACCGCAAAAATCGCCATTCCAGGATTTTCGGGCAATGGATTCATTTTTTAAAGCATCACAAATTTGGTATCAGTCGAGCTATAATAAGGCACTTCACGCAATTAAATGCAAATCAGCTCAATAGCTGCAGCCATCCTTGTGTTCTGACCGCAAAATGTGTTACCACTCGAATTCTAAGCACCGTCCGATTTCTCAATAGGAAACCAAAAAAAAACAATTGCAACATCGAGTTAGACTGTTCTTTTGGAGAAATTCTCTGACCTCACGTCTCTCACGCAACCACAATTTTATACTTTTCGTTGTCCACTCGTCAAACCAAACCGATCGGTAATTTTATCGAAATGTGAGCAAAAAATCATCTCGCCACAATTTCACTAAAATTTTGACCATACATATCCCTCATGACCTCAGAATCCGCATTTTCGAGATATTATAGTGTTTCTACTGGCTGCTGGGTGGGGTGACCTGAGGTTTCAAAGGCTCCTACGAGAGAGGGAGGCAAAGAGACGTTCAGCCTGAGCAATCTACCATTACAGTTGCTACTGTCCTTGTGTGGTTACGTTCAGGAAGTTCCTTACTCAGTTTTTAGCTGATCGAAGCAAAGAGGAGCATGCACGTGCATTTAGAAACACTGACTGAATACTGTTGAAGATTTCGATACGAAGCCTGACGCATGACTGCCGAAGTGAAATGCAGAAGGTTTCTTCGACGTAGCATATTTTCCACAGAAGAAGAAAATTGAACATGAGTCAGAGACAGCAATCTTTTCTTTGCATATTACTGGTTTTCAAAGAGTGATGCTAACCCTAGCTTGCTGATCTCATCGTAGAATTTACAGTAACATGCATTGCACATTATACCATAAACGCCCTACTCGCTGTATTCTTTCGCCATTCCTATTCTATGCTAAGTAACATACTAAATGTCTTCCATAAACTCGCAAAAGTTTCTTCTGACTAAAGTTTGTCTAACTAAGACTAGGACCTATGTTGCCCTTAATTCACTCAAACCTGTCGGCACGAAGCTAGAGTGGTTGCCACCATGGCAATCCTAAACTCGACAAAATCTGACAACTCGTTGATTCTTTCAGGCGATTTCAGTGTAATGTGTGGTGACACGTGGAAAAATATTTAATACATCTGTCGCGCCACGCACCATTGATACTCTCAAATTTATCCAAATCTCAGCAAAGTTATGAGCTTATGTCCAGTCGAGAGCTTCAAACGTGAGCCAATCCTTATCATGTGACGTCGAATTGCACCCGGGTAGTTTGTGCGGGGCTCTCTACATGTTTTGTGATTCTGTCTCAATTATGGAACACCACTTAATTATGCCTAGCAATACCTGCCCTCATTATGCCTGGCGCGACAGCATAAAAACATGGTAACGATCAACAAAGGATGAATAAGGAGATGAAGGCACAAAATCACGAAATAATCACAATAACAACACAAAATAACCACGTAAACAACAACAAAAAGCAACAGAGCAATCAAACAGATTAACTTAAACAACAGTTAATGTAATCGAATTAACATATTTCATGCCCATACATCCAATGCCCACATCTTTCATGCAAATATATACAGAACTGCAACAGCAACAGAACAATCAAACAAATATTCACATAAACACGGAATTTCAATGCCTACATCCAATCGGACAATCCAAAACAAAATAACATGAATACATTCGAAAGAATATCTCAAAAACAAAACAGAATCAAGCGAGCTGTAATCATTTTGGCTCAACTCAAAATAAGTTTGAAGTCAATTCAAGCGATTGATAAGAAAAGCTTGACTCAGATCTTGTCCCCATCAACGCAAGGTACGAGAGCAATCCGAGTATCTACCTTTCTATTCCTCAAGTTATCATCTTATAAACAACGAGAAAATTTCACAATATTACTCCAAAAATGCTATCTTAATAATATCTTATTGAAGACATACACAGGTTCTCGAAAAAAAAAAGAAAATTCTGGGTTTATCTTTCTTTCGAGAACCTGTGATAGGTTTGGCTAGGTGAGCTACCCAACAGTCATATCTGTCCTTGGTCACTATAGAATGAGAAAACATTGTTTATTAAATTATCAAAATATTTCGGTTATTAAAACTTCTTAAATGACAATCACAGGGCGGATAGTTCATTGATCAAGGATAGGTTTGTGGCCATAGGACAAATATGACTGTTGCCGCCGTGCTCGGCGGAGTTGGGGTGGGAGGAGGGTGGGGTGGGGGGTGAGGGCGGAGAGTGGGGGTGGGGGAGGGGTGGGGTCGGGGGTTTTGTTTTTTAGTGTCCCATTTATGCATTTCATCCAACGGCGAGGTACCGTTGGATGAGATCCGACGGCGTGGTGAGCCGAAGGATCACTGATGCGTCCACGAGTAATCGTCGTGGACCTGCACGATACTGTCCCATTAACCAGATTTCTCTTTTCAAGGTCTAATATCTTTGATTTCAGATGGCGTGGATTGGGGACGGCGGATCAATGCGAAGGAGGGCGGTCGCTTCCTGGAATTGACATCCAGCTCGTATAATAGGTACTGGCGACTGATTGTTTTTGTGATTGCTTTTTGTTGTTTCCTTCATTGTTCCTTGTGTTCAATGGCGACAGGCCATCGGATACCCTTTTCGTGTACGACTCATAGCACTCGTGCAAAACGTGAAATTAATGTTACGTTCATGCAAAAATATCATTTCAGCTTTTAATATGTTTGATTTCAGGAGACGATGGCCGACCGTATAGAACCAGTCGAGAGAGCATGTGTAGTGGTCGATGAATGTGCTTGGTCTGCGATCAACGGTTTATCTAATTATACATTAATTTCATAAGATTTAAATAAAAACGAACAACATCCTAATTGTTTCCTTTAGTAGTAATCTGTTAAGCGAAATATTACATTAATACGTTGACGACTGATATAAATCACTATAAGACGACAACAAATTCACTCGAATCGAACAAAAAGACATCATCAATTCGAGAGAAACAGAAAATTGAAACAGAAATTGAAACATATATTCAAATGTGACAATATCCAATCAAGACAACTTACACTCGAATGAACACCGATTGTTTTATCGGTAAATGGATTAGTGCTATTGAGGAAACTGATAAGATCATTGAAAGATTGATTTTACCTAGTTTCTTACTATTAGGTGTGTGTTTCACTTCTACACGAACGTGCACCTAAGAAAGGAAGGTAAAGTAACACTGGATAATTTTATGATGAGCACATTTTGATTACTTGGATACCTTTGATGTTCGGAAAACTAAACGGTATATCCAGACTGGGGAATATTTTGAACCAATCCAAAATTATAGCAGATCTTGTAAAATGTTCGTGTTCCGTTAGAAGCTGGTTATGAAAATTGATTGTTTCATTGTATCAAGACAATGTAAATTTTGTACACTCGAATGAGCACTGAATGTTTTATCAGTTAATATACTAACGGTATTTATCAGTTAATATACTAACGGTATTGAGGAAACTGATAAGAGAATTTTTAAGTATATGTGTTATGCTTTGATCATTGTACAATATTGTGGTTATGTGATAGCTGTCATCATATTATAGAGCAGTTATCATATTCTATCATTGAATACAACATCCTACTGGGCATTTCTAAATAAAAAATATTTTCAGAAATCTTGTAATGTTTCTCATTCATTTCGTTACTATTCTTTTATGTGGTATGCTCATTTTTCTGAAATTTGTTCCGTTATTTCCAAAAATATGCCCCTCATTTCCTTTCTTTGAATGATCTTTTTTCAACTTTTCCGTTTTTCTGAAAATGATAAATTTTTGACATGCAAATAAGAATAGTGTGCCATAAAATTCCTACTTTTCATCAATTTCTAATACTGATAGATAAAATTATGAAACAATTTTCCCCATTTATTTGATGAGTTTGATAATAATTGAATTTATGACAGATTCATTTATTTAAGCAACAAATTTGTCTTCTCAATCCATTACACAAAATCGCTCATTTGATTCTTGTGAATTCTGCTCACAAGCCAAACAATTGCTGTCCAGTCATGATATTATTCAAAATGTATGTATGTTTATCTTTTCCATTTTATTGATCAATTTTTGTATGGATGCATTTTCGTTCTACTCATTCACTCAAAATAACAAATAAAAATAACGAACGTTTTCGTCTCATTCACTCAAAAATTATCGACTGTCTGATTAATTAAGTTCATTTTTATAAGCGACTCGAATTTTGAATTCAAAATCAATTTAATTCTTACCTGTGCCAGTTGAAATACAGTAACAAAAATCAGGAACATTTGCAGCAATAAGTTTAATGATAATGGCTAAAATTGCTCATAACTGCTGATATTTGTGGAAATTCGGTGTGCTACCAAAATTTTATTATTCGCAGGTACTAACTGGGTTTGATCTTAATGTGATTTTAAGTTTCGATCGGAATTTGAAGTCAAATGTGATGTATTAGCATTGGATTTGAAAGATGCATGTTATCATTTCATAAGCAGCTCGATCAGTTCGATTGACACTTTCATTTTGTCGATTCAAGAATCAAGAATTTGTGAATATGATTGCGATAACTATACAACAACTGTGCTGTTCGCATCTGAAAATATTTGTGAGAGGATACATCAAATCTCGAAGTATTTGGTACTTGATTTCAATATTCATTGCACTAAGTTGATGAATTCGTTACTTTGAAATTGTTCATCTAATGATATCTTTTTGAGTGAAATTTTAAAAATAATTAGTATGACAAATTATTCACAAATTCTGTTGATGTATTTGGTAAGTAGAGATTGTGATAACAGCTAAATAGCACTGATCATGAGACGTGATTAACGCTCATGAAATGTTTGCATATGCTAATTAACATATTCTTAGGAAGTATCAGCGAATGAAACGCTAATAAAACTAAGACGTGCAAACGGTATACATCCAAAAGCAATGTTGCTGATGAATCGAGAACAATTTTTGGAATCAGTGTTGCGAAATATCATCGCAAAATCAGTGCAATTAATTCAAATGAATAATGTTTGCCATGAAGGTATTTATCCGTTCTTGAATAAATAATTGAACGTATCTGCTGACCAAATAATAACTTACTTTCGATTCATTCGTTTGTTTATCCAATAAAATTTAATTCATTTATTCATTATTTATTGTGCTATTTGTACATGCTTAAGTATCAAAATTTGGGTACAATTCATGTATATTCAACAAGCACAATGAATCAAAGAAAAAACTAAAGTATCTTTATTAAGTTCCTGATTCGAAGCGAAGACTGCCTTTTATGGCACCAAATTACTCACTTCTGTCAAATCAGCAACTTATTTGTGGCCTGTGCGATACTCTTGTTGACTTTACCAGTCAGGTAAATATCACAGACCTTCACAATGTAATTGTTTCATAGTAGTAATGATAACAGCAGTGATGAAATGAGTGATATTGGTAATAAAACTCGTACATTAATACCGTTACTAATCTCATTGCTTTTGTTATTATTGTAATCATCATTTCCTTCATTTGCATTGTTATTGATAGTATTATTTTTGCTATTGTCTCGCTTAATTTTCGGATTATATTTTGCACAATTGAAATTTCTAGATACTCAATCCTGAGATTCCAGTTGGACTTGAAGTCGCAAAAAAAGTCGCTGAAAATATCTCCCGAACATGTCAGAAAGTGATGCATTATGATGTACTGTTTTGAATATTTTCAGTTCATTATTACCTTTCATTCATATTCGTTAACAACTTCTCGAAAGTTTAAAAAAATTCCAGCACTAAGTTCTTAAATTCTCGACGAATAACTTCATTCAAAAAAAATTCATTCATTTTGCGCTATTATCCCACTACCCTCCATGGTGTAAAGATTGACGGTTTTTCGTCATGAAATGAGCAATGATGAAATGGTGTTGAATGGCGATTCTACTGACAAATTTATTCGAGAGGTAGCGCAACTGGTTTATTGCGGAACTGATTCGTCTATATAACCAAAAACGACTCTTTGTGAATGTCATACTCATACTCGCTAACTGTTATCAGATACTTATCGAATATTTCTGGAAATCAGTACAAAATTATTTGTCAGTAATTATTTTTAACATCATTTCTTTTCTTGATTTACAGTTTTAAAAATTATTGACTTCATTTACACGATTTTTCAAGGCTTCTGCTTGTGATGAACTCGCCCAACAACTGGTAACACTCGTCTCACAGTTTCTTCCGCAAATGAAGGGTGTTATTTGCGGTGTGAGTGGCCACATTTCATTTTCTCGAATAATAGTACAAGGATATATGAAGTTTCGTGAGTGTGACGCTTTATTAGAGGCATGGAGACCTGCTGAATTCCGCAAAAATCGCGAGAGTTATCCATTAACCGATTGTGTCAAATTTTCTTGTTGAAACTTCTCCTCTAGAAAGAGGCATATAAATTTCTTAAGATTGTCCTAGAGTAGATAACTGTCCTAGAATAGAGAACATTCGACAAAATAATCTATTAAAGAAGGAAGAGAAGAACTTCTTGGCGAAATACGGTAGATTTTCAATGGAGATTGAATTTTCATCATTTGTGAATGAAAATTTTTCTACTGATGAGGCTGTAATCTTCAGTTTTTTCAATGTGTTTGAGTTACGTTGATACACGGAATTCTCTAACTTATTTTCTCTTGTTTCCAAAATTTTATCGACCAATTCTCATTCATTAAAGTTAATGTAAAGTTCATAAACTGTCAATCATCAATATGATGTATGCTTTCTTACAGCAAATTATGGAATGCAGTCAGATGCAACCGAGCATTTGAACTATTGGAGCGAAATCAAACACGATGATCGATCACCATATATTCTAAAAAAATTGATAGCAACTGCCAATTAGTTTAAAGATATAGGTTTTTGTGCTAAAAGGACTGAGATGAGAACAACGGTTAAAAAAAGATAATAATTACGATACATTACTGATTGTCGACATTGCATTCAAATACTTTTTGTTTTCATTATTATAAACCATGCATTATTATAACCTTTACCATTTACGTTTCCTGGCGAATAAAATTCATTCACACAAATTTTTTGATATACTGGTTGTCAATTTCGGTTATTATGATTTAAACTGGAATTAGTGATCCTTTAAAATTGTTCTACTCAAGCTGCGAGCAAGTTTTACTGAAGTTGGATTAAATTCATTTGAAATACTTCTCGTTGGAGAAAGCAGTTGTTAATTAGCGGAGAAAGCTGTGGGACAATGTCTTCATGGATGGCGCGTGTGTGTGTGTGTTATAGACCACACCCATCTTCTCCGTAGGATTACCACGAAATCCATATCAACCGAAGCAACATGGCACTGGAACATGTGGAGAACTAGGAAAGTGAGCACTTGTTTACTTGGGGTCAGCCCAGGCATAACCGCAGCCTTAGCCTAAACGTAGCCTCAGCCTAAGCATAACCTCAGCCTCAACCTAAGCCTGAGCTCGCTTGCTAGTCCCCCGTTGTAACATCGAGCAATCGCTGGGCGTTCGTAAAGGCTGAGGTTACGCTTAGACTGAAGTAGAGGCTACAATTAGGCTAAGACTATGCTTAGGCTGAGGCTACGCCTACTGCTCATGTCCTCGATCCATGTACAAGCGTCCTCCATAATGTGTGTGAGCGTGTATGTGCTGTTGTGCGCACGCGTGCTCGCGTGTGACCCCCCAAAGTAAACAAGTGCCTGAAAATAGAACCACAAAATACACAGGTTGCGAAATTGAGCAGATGAAAACAAAAAAAGAAATATCGAGGTGAAATTGATAAATGTAGGCTGATAATGGCGGGCGAACGTTCATAAAAGTGCAGATATGATACCATTACCAGTTGCCTGCCTGCACAGTTCAGATGTGAATATTCAGACTATACATTCATTGACGGCTGAAGCGAACTGGAAGCTGATTATCAATGGTGTAACCTCTGGTGCGAGTATAAACTTCAGCATCCCAATTCATAGCAAATCGTATATGCATCGATCCGTTCAAACTCGGACTTAATCCTGCTTTTGCAAGCTCTAAAGTTGGCAAGTAAATTGCGTTCATCTGTAACTGCTGCATCATCCTCCATCAAGTTCTCACAACCAATTTTTCATGTCTCTGCCACTTTTGCTGATAACCGCGCGTATGTGCTTACAATTAGATTACCGTTTGCCCATGTGTAGATATGCAATTCGAATTCAAATCAGGAGTATGCTTAAGCCTATACTTACGCTTAGCCTAGTGATGGGGCTAACGCATACGCTTCCACTTATGTGTGAGCACACGAGTATCTGTGATGGCGCAGTGGCGCCCGTTATCAGCGAAAGTAGCCAAGTTTCTTTAGAGAATTAAGAACTCAAAGGTACTTTCACACTGTAACAATTCCAGTATTGATGATTACACTAGACAACTTTAGAAATTAATCTCGAAACCAGAAAATAGATTTCGGAACTAATTACGTCTTTGCAAACAATACGATAAATGCGAACTCAAATGCATCCCCATCTGTAGTTGTTGTGTGAGCAGCTTATTGCATGCGTCATAAACACGTTCACATTCTCTCTCGTGTGCCTCAATATATATTTGTTTTGCTCTCTGCATCCCTCGACTTTGAACATATCCGTACGTTCGATATTCAAATACTGAAGGTGGTAACGAACCGCCAATAGTGAAACGTTTACCATAATGAAGCAAACACATGTTATATGTTGAGCGTAATAACATCATCAACTTCAAGCTTTTATTTCTAAACAAGCACCATCAAAGCAGTGAAATATTTTAAGCACTAATTATCAATCAGTTTTACAATTCTTTTCAGGTTTGTAAATTGTACAGCACAATGCTTCGACGAAATACATCTATAGCTGCACATTCAAGACATCCGAAGTTGAGACATATTCAGAGTATTGCTGTA
>JAPYMA010002726.1:0-19811 GCA_035041965.1 Anisakis pegreffii
CAAACCTGCTCTGCTCAATCAACGTTCACCACCAATCAGTCGTCTCAAAAGCATTGTGCATTCTTTCCACTAAAACTGCTCACCTTTTTCTTCCCAAAAAATCTTCAATTTTTCCCAAAAACTTCTACAAACTTCCCAAAAACTTCTACAAACTTCCCAAAAACTTCTACAAACTTCCCAGAAACTTCTACGAACTTCCCAAAAAATTCCAAAGCATCTACCTCATCATTTCTATCCAAAAAATCAAGCTCAACTTCTATTCCCTTTAAATACTTACTTACCCAAATACATCCATAACACACCCACTACATTTACGAACGCACACAAGTACACTTAATTAACAACGCTCCTAATTAGTAACTATTGTTCTGTCTGCCTCTACTAGTACCTATGTAACTGATTCCCAATGCAAACTACCACCAACACATCAACTGCATAATATAATAATAATAATAAACTAATAACAATAATAATAATAATAACAATAATAATAACAATAACAATCATAATAATAATAATAAAATAATAAAATAAAGGAAGGTAACAGCAAATGAAATTATTCCGTTCCATAACTAAGCATCATCACTAAATCAAGTGCTCACCGTCGTCATTCTGCTGCAAACTGATAATGAATACCCTTGGGCTTGAATTTGAATCTAGGCAATTAACAGCCCATAGTCAATTCACATAAATAATTCGTATTCAAAAGTTTATTATTATTATTATATGATATTTTTATTATTTATTGTCATAGCTATGTTCGTATAATTTACCATAATTATTACTGCTTACTTTTAAATCTTTAAAGTAAATCAATCGATCACTTACTACTTACCTACACTAATTATTTAGTTCGCAAGTAATCTCGGCATAATATCATATTGCATTTATCCATATGATATCCTTACCGATATGCATAAATATGATATGATATGTTCCTCATTTAATGATGTACACACCTAATTGAATCTAATTTGTATGAAAAAGCGTGAATATGAGTGATAATTTCTGATCAACCATAAGAGTGTATGAAATTATAAAAACAAAATCTATCTGAATGCCCAACATCGGATATCGAAATGAGTGAAGAATAGAGCTTGACTGAACGAAAAGCGACTTGTTAACGACTACTACTACTGGATTTTGGCTGATTGCAGAGTTGAGTTCGGATTAAATCGGATTAAGTTGAATTGAACTGAATTGAATTAAACTGAATTGCTATTGAGCAAAAATACTGCCAGAATAATATCTAAGAGAATATAATTTGCAGATAAGAGCAACTTTATCATCACAAACAAACATCAATCACAAGAATGATGTCAAGGCAACTTTTGAACTGCCTGCCAGTCTGATTAGCCTGGCTTAATTTCAGAACTCGAATCCAGTCATAATACAATCATCGAATAATCCAGAATCCACCAAATCCGAACAACCTACTGATCCTCCTACTATATCGACCTGAGGCAACTGAGGCAGCAAGCAATTCACTGCGAACTGAGTGCAGAGTCAAACTAAGCAGCCAATATAAAACAGTCTAGGTCGAAGTCTAGTCTAATTTTGTGATGCAGTATCTGTGAAATATGCAGTAGTAACACATCGATAGTCACAGATAACCAGTTAAATAAGTGAGTGTGGTGGTATTCACCGGATTAAGTAAACGGCTGGCTTAAGTTGCATGAGAGGAGGAGCCGACGCGCCCGCCTTACCTTATGCTGCTGCTGCTGTCTGCACACGATAAGAAGAAACTATGAGTTCACTTAACTGACACACCATATAAACCTCCTGAACTTGATAACACACTGATTTCAGTTTCAGTTTAGCAGATTCAGTTTAGATCATTCAGTTTAGATCATTAGATCATTTGGATTAATTCAGATCATTCAGTTTAGACGTGAAACAAAAAATTTCTTCTGTATTTCAATTTCAGTACACATCAGAAATGACTACATTGAACACATCAAAATTTATCAGCTCTATAATCAGAATCCACCGATAGAAATGCTGCTGCCTGCCTGCCGTGCACATCATCGAATGAATAAACAAACGAACGCACACACACTCACATTAAAACTAAGTTACTGACGACTGAAAATTTAAATTCAAGCAGCATGCACCCAATTCCAGTAAACTGAAAGCAAACCAAAGCGATTCGACTCGAGTCGATTCCATTCCAAAAGATATATCATATCCTCCTCACAACAACAATATGCCTCCCTCCCTCCCTGCCTCAACATCCATCCAGCCACAACAACAATTGCCAGAATGAATAATTCCCAAATGAACCATCATATCTATCTGTCACGTCTTCCTTCGTCTTCATCACCACAATCACGATACAACATAACCGAACCGAATCGAACTCAACTCAACTCAACTCAATTCAATTCAGCTAACAACCAAATTTCCAAACTCCTACTAACAGCAGCAGCACATACCCATATACACATAAAACATACTACTACATCAAGCAAAATATCTGCTCCTGCAGCAGCATTCAAACGACCTCCTTCTCCCCTCCTCTACACAGAAAACGAAAGAAGAAACAAATTCTAAAATGAAATCAAATTTTCATTGAACCAAAACTAACTTAAGCAACAAAATGTGTGTGTGTATGCATTATTTACATCATCATCATCATCATCACCGCTATTGTTGTCAACTACTAGTAGCAGCAGCTACTGCTGCTACTACTGCCGTAACCAACTACTATCATTATTCTTATATTTTGCCATATACTACACTCTTCTTCGTGTTCAAGTCGAGTCAACTGAAGTCAAGTCAACTTAAGTCAAGTCAATTCCACTGAGCATATGCTCTATCATATCCATCCATCCATTCATCCATCTATATCCTTTATTCCCGTATCTCAATACCATTCATCCATCCATTTTATCACGTATCCAATAATATAACAACACTAAACTTTACTTTTTACGATTAAACTTACACACACATATATATAAATCCCATATAAATCCTATAAATCCCATATTAAGACTTATTTATTGCTGCTAAAAACAAACAAACAAACACAAAAACAAAGCATAACATGAAAGCACTATTCCTTTGGCCAGTTCACAAGCAGTAGTCATACCATAGCACACATCGTACTGATAATACCCTGTTGGTTGCTTGATTTCGTTTCGGATTCGATTCAATTCAATATGTTTCTTTTGAAATTCTCCTTGGCCAGCTCAATTCTCCAATTCAATTTTCTCCTATCCATCCATCTTAGTCTCCAAACGCCTATTTATTCGTCTCAACTTGATTACACCACAATTAGACTCTAAGCTAAGGAAATCTTTTTCAAAAAGCAAAAAAATTTTGAAAACTAAAACCAAATCAAGCAAGCAGCTAAAAATATGCATGCCTGCAAACAACGAAATCACCCAAAACTATTTGTCCCAGCACCCAAAAACACTAAATCATTCCGTTCTATGCAGCAGCAGTAGCAGTACTCCAGCTGCATTCACTCAGGCCTGCCCTGCCGCAGTAGTGATCCTTCTTCTAAACGAGTCATATCCCCACATCCATAAACCCATCCAGTCATCCATCCATACCATCCATCCAACCAACCAACCGACTATCCATCCATAACTATATCACACATCAGATTCTTCTCTATCCCATTCCTATTTATCACTCAAATAAAACAGCAGCAGCAGCAGCACTAGCAGCAGTAAATGTGTTAATTTTAACAACTCGCAATTAGCCTAGTTAACGCCATCCGAAATCAAGTCGCCTTCATCATCACTTCTTCTATTCGTTCCTATTCAATTCGTTCATATCACCATCATTCCATTCCATTCATCCAACCAACCATCCATCCATCCGTCCGTCCCTCTATCTAACGATTCCCCAAAGTTCAATTAATGTCACTTCAATTCAGTTATTCAGTTCACATTCATCTAAATTCAGCTATTTTCCGCCTCTCGCACAACTATATAGTCAGCCATCCGTCCGTAGCTATTCACACCAACCAAGCAAGCCAACAATATTCAATCCCTGCCTATTATTCAATCTGAACTATCCATGTTCAATCGATTCATATGTAGGCCTCACTCATCATGTAACGTCTAAAATAATACAAATGCACCGCAGACAGCAAAACGTAAAAATTACTGATTCAAATCGTATGTGCTGCTACTACGACCTCAAAACACTGTCCTCACTACAGACCTAAGCTAGAGCTGCTAGTGGCTAAACTGCTTGAATCGTTCAACTACTACTAATGTTTTGCAATCAGCTGAAATGAGCCAGCAAGCCTAAGTCTAAGTCTAAGTCTAGGCTGTGCCACGACCGATTCACTGATGGTGAGATGTTGCGTGCACGAGTGCAACAGCCACAAATATCCCATAAATAATTCAATATTTTCAAAGAACACCCAAATGCTACAGTTATGACGCCACTACTTAAATGTAGTTTTAGTATAAATTCCTCAATAAGAAATATAAATGTGATAATAGATAAACAAATAAATACATAATAAATAACATAATAATAAACAATAATAATAATAAAGTATACAATAATAATGCATATTAAATACACGCATACGTGATATCTGCTGCTGCTGCTGCTGCTGATGCTATTTATGCTGCGCTTAATAAATTATTAAACATTCGATGAAGAACATAACATGTGAATACTATTAGGTGATATGAAACTAATCACAGCCCCTCATCCAAACCAAGCCAACCATCTGATGAATAGAATCCGATCTGATCAATAGAATCCGATCAGATCAATAGAATCCGATCAGATCAATAGAATCCGATCTGATCAATAGAATCCGATCTGATCAATAGAATCCGATCTGATCAATAGAATCCGATCTGATCAATAGAATCCGATCTGATCAATAGAATCCGATCTGATCAATAGAATCCGATCTGATCAATAGAATCCGATCTGATCAATAGAATCCGATCTGATCAATAGAATCCGATCTGATCAATAGAATCCGATCTGATCAATAGAATCCGATCTGATCAATAGAATCCGATCTGATCAATAGAATCCGATCTGATCAATAGAATCCGATCTGATCAATAGAATCCGATCTGATCAATAGAATCCGATCTGATCAATAGAATCCGATCTGATCAATAGAATCCGATCTGATCAATAGAATCCGATCTGATCAATAGAATCCGATCTGATCAATAGAATCCGATCTGATCAATAGAATCCGATCTGATCAATAGAATCCGATCTGATCAATAGAATCTGATCCGAACTCAGCAGTCTCCCGACCCGATCGTATAAATTAAGCCAATTACTACTCATGTGAATATGATCAACTATATGAAAATATTTTGATCAACTAGTATTTTTTTTGATATTTGACATCAAATGATCACCTATAAATGAAAGTATCTGCCAAGCCGATCGTATAAATCAAGCCAATCGATACTCAACATGTGAATATGATGAACTGTATTCATTCGCAATAAATAAGCAATTAATCCAAAGCAGCACTCTATTGATTGCATCTACTAATCGTCTCAAACTACATGAACAAGCAACTAAAAGACGAAATTTTATTCACTTGCAATTTTATTCCATAGAATAGAGATGAAAAAATGGATAAGAATAGATTATAAAAGGATGATGATGCATGACACTAATGAAACAATACTAATGCAGCAGCAGCAGCAGCAGCATAATATTAGTCGGTCAGCTTTTAAAAGCTTACTGCAAACCTTGCCCGATAGGCTTGGCTCAAGTTAAGTTGTCTTGAATGAAGCCTAGGCCGAGTGCCTAGGTCAAATCGCGTCCACTGGTCATTACACTTCTAACAAGTAAACCTAGAGCCAGTCAGATGACAAATTCGACGAAAACTGTGACAAATTGGACGAAAAGTGACAAATTGGACGTTGAAAACTTTTTCAACAGTAGTACAAAAATAAGCAGTCGTTGAGAGTCAAGTTGTCAAGAGCACTGCAGCCGCCTAGTGACACTACTAAATAATATGATGCTGCTTAAGTGAAGAACGAGCGCATGATCCTGCCGCCTCAAGATGCTGTTGCTGCGGCTGCGTGCTGCTGACTAAGCCTATTGGAATATAATATATCCAAGAGCACAAAGCATAACCAATGATATCCACAAAAAAAACGAATGAATGAACAAGACGAATCACACAAACACAAAGACATGTGCTTTTAGGCACAATAAATCCATTACGTTATGAGAATGCAAATGATATCGTCGTCATTTCATCCATCACTACTCTATAAGATGGGCTAGCTTCATTACCTCCCCCCCTGGTCCTCAGCTCCTCACCAAAACTCCTAAAATCCCGAACAAATTCCTCCCTATTATGTGCTCATATCTTCAGACTCAGATCTCAGATCTCATCTCGCCTCCTTTCGATGCCATTTCACCTCACCTCAGCAACTACCCATCCAACCAACCATCCATCCATCCATCTACTATCTATCCAGTCCATTCTCTACACATCATCCATCACTACACTAACAATACTCAACAGCCATATAACAATAACAGCAAAACCTAATTAAATTATTCATAAATTCAATTGTTCCTTAATACATTCACAATATATTTGTTGCCTACATTCCCTCATCTATATTTCCCCATTCAGATTTATCAATTTCAAATCAGCACACACACTCAAAAATACTCTTCATTCAGCCCATACACACAATACAAGCAAATGCACTCACTTAGGTATGCATCGATTCCTCACATAAAACCAACCTCAAACTCAACGTCACATTCAACAAACCACTAACTAACTCAAAATTCAGCCAAACCACTAGTCAACCATATCAATAACCCAAAACAATAACAGCCAAATAATCTTAATTTACTGCTGCTACTACTACTACTACTCACTAACTCATTTACTAATCATCTCATTACTTAACCCATTACTCATATCAACCCACCATAACCTTAATTTATAGCTAAAAAATAATGAACACTCATCACTAATTAAATCTACTAACTCATATGCAAACTCATTCATTTAAGTTCCATCTGAATTATAATCATATACTGAAAGCTACACACTCCTATGTTTAAATCAAAGCCATCCATAAATCTTATACTTATCCATCCAGATCAAATACCGTCACCTGTCTTCCTAGTACACATTACTCTTAAATACCACTATCATTGTACTGTATACTAGTACTACTATCAAACCAGCTTAAGCCATATCAACCCACTATAACACTTCATGTGCACACACTAAAATTATGTCATCGTCGTCGCCGTCAGTCACGCAATAGTGTTGCTCGTAACCACATCAATGAAAGCATCATACATGAATATTATTATTATTTGTGATTACACGCTAACAATTCATTCAATTAATTCAATTTCATAACATTTTCATTTCATTTCAATTCAATTCAATTCAGTACAGTTAACAATTTAATTTCTCTCCCTCCCAGCCGTCTTATCGTCCCAAACGGCAAGCAAACTACAACACTATTTATAGCTGAACGTTCTGTTCGTCTACTGCATTCCATTTACGATCCTTCAAATCAGCTGCTCAATCTAGGCTGCTCATACTAAAGCTGTTGCACATGCAAACTCATGCAAAAGCAAAACATAGCTCCACACCAAGCAAACAACCACACATAATATATCACGCTATGTTGCGTTCAGGTTTATGTTCTGGCCGTTCCTTTACCATAGGCTGAAATATTCCGTTAGTATTATTATTATTATTATTATTATTATTATTATTATTATTATTATTCTCATTTCTTCAATATCTCTTTCAATCATATAATTATATCATTAAAATTTTATTTCAGCTCCTTATCGCATAAAATTCATATACTACGCACTATTACCATATGGCAGCCATTGCTGTAATCATTATAGTAGTTGCTATCGCTATTATTATTGTTATTATTATTATTATTATTGTTATTATTACTATTATTATTAATATTATTATTATTATATTATAATTATTAATATTATTATTGATATGATCATTACTATTAATATAACTATTACTGTTATTGTATCGATTCGCTATGGTGCACTAAGAACCTCACATAACTAACACAGAAAATGATAATTTGATGCACTCATAATCAGATGCCTATCTATCTACCAATTCATCCACTGATTTCTAATATGATTTCCTTTCAGTTTCAAGCACATTTTGCAGCACACCATCCATCAATGCTAAACAACGCATGATCAGTCAATTAACTACGAAATGATAAATTTTATCGAAGTAATCAAATTTATACACGGCAAAAGTGATCTAATCGAATCAGATCGCTTTTACTTCAAAATTTAAATTCTTAAATCCTTACCTTAAGCTCATCAACTCACCACCTCATAAGCTAACTACATAAGCTAATTGAACCAACCGTACAATTTCTTTCCGTATACATATATTATCACCATCTATCTATCATCTGCCTGCCTATTTATTCAAACGAAATCACTTCAAACTATCGCTTGATATACTGAAACTATCATGCATACGTAACTATCACTCAAATATACTTACCCAAATAGACGACGAATACCCAAACAAATTACCCAAACTCATATTCTACCCACTAGTAGGTTTATACTCCCTCTAATTAATAACAGCTATAGATGGGTGGATGGGTGGGTGCATGACATGACATTGCAATTGCTCTTTAGCAACTTCAAAGCGCCGTGCGCTCACTTATCTAAAAGTTTTAGCACTTCTAAAAAGTATTCTACAATAAAATACAGCCGAGCTAGATGGATGATAATATCCAATATCCTTATATCCTTATAAGAAGGAATATCCATGGTTTGCTCTGTGCTTCATTGTTCACTGCACTAAGTTTTACTGAATCACTCAATCCTACTTCAATCGAATCAACTGCACTGCACTCGCTGCTTCCTGTTTCACGCTCTCTTCATTTATCTATCCATGATGCCACCTCAATATAATCAAACCTAATCCTTGTAAGCTTTCGCACCAAACTGCCCAAATCTAATCGCTCTTTGCTTTTGACTCGCCAATTTGTCACTCAATCCAGCCAGCCAGCCACCTAACAATCCAACACTGATGTGAGCTGGCCCAACCCAGCCCAGCCCAACTTACCACTCCACTCTAGCAATCAACAATAACAACAACAACAACTACTACTACTACTGCTACACCATCGCCATCGTGATCAGTACTGCCATATACTTTATCACATCAATCAGTCGTCTTCAACCAAACAACGGACAAATTCTACGGCCAAAATTCAGTCAAATTCCTCAGAGCATTGTTTTTACTTACTGCATATCATCACATCAAATCCAAATATGCTCAGCATTCTAAACCCACACATACAAACAAACCAATCCATTCCTATGTATACACTCTGAAAAACACATCATTAACATTCCATATACACATACTCATTGATAGATGAATACTTATTACTTACTTACACACACATGAATACTTATTTTTCTTTATAACAGTAGCAGGCAGCTGATCTGATCTGAAATAGAAGGCTCTTTATTCTGATCACTAAGCGTTGATCCATCCCTCCATCTTAAACTTAACAATTAGCCAAGTCAATTAGTCTTCTTCTAATTAACTGAAGATAGATAGATGTCTTCTAAGAGTTCTGAACACTGTCAAATCAGTGAATATTATGCAAAACTCCAACTGCCATCCTTCCAGTCTCTATCGCTAAAACTTCGAAGATTCATTCCATCCTTCCATCAGCCAGCAATTATCACACCATTCCATCAATCCACTCACCAATTTACTTCAATCCAATATCAACTCTACAATTAACGCTGCTCATTCCATCCATCCGATGCAATGCAATATCATTTCATTTCAAGACGATACCAACCAAGCAAAATTATTTCGCATCCAATTGCAATCCAATCCAATTCACTAAAATCCAAATACTCCTCACATCAATAAATTTCCCAATCTCCTTCTTTCCAACAACCCACTAACTAACCAGTCTTAATATTAAACAATTCATTCTTCTACTATCCACCCACCATCCATCCATCTATTTCGTCACATAATACAAACCTATTCCAATTCAAATCACCGAGTTCTTACCGAACAATTAATTAATATAATTAAATGAACAATTAATTAAATGAACAATTAATAAACAACTCATCATCCAATGTACACTTATAGTACATATACACATTACGAATTACGATCGCTGTTTCAGTACTGAATACTACTCAATATAACCATCTACATATAGCAGTTGAACGAACCGACCAAATAAACACAAACAATTAATTAAAACCCAACCAACCAACCAACCAACCAACCACTCATCAACCGAAAACATATCACCACTGACTGTTCGCCTATCAACACCTAAGCCAATAAAACTGATTTGAATGATAAAAAAACTGGCGCCCTTTCTATGCGACCTTATTGACAGTCTATCTGATCGATCTGATCTGATCGATGACTGATCATTGCATTGATCATAGAAACACTGCTATAGCAAAGATCATGTTGATGTGATATTATAAACTGATGTGAAACTTAAACAAAATTTTCTCATTCCAATTGTTCACTTACAGTTTAGATTAATGCTATTGGTACACCACTCGGTTTCAAGCAAAACTTTCCTCCGCGAACGGGAATCGAACCCGCGACGTACCAATTACCGGTCGGGGCTCGCGGGTTCGATTCCCGTTCGCGGAGGAAAGTTTTGCTTGAAACCGAGTGGTGTACCAATAGCATTAATGTTGTGAGCCTGAGCCAGGCTATGATCCGGCTTGTATCTATTATCCAATTACAGTTTAGAGTTAGTTCTATAGATATAAAACATACAGAATTGACTAATGTGCTAATGAGATTTCGATCAAAATCGATTGATTAAAATGATCAAAACTGCATCAACATCCACATCAACAGCAGCAGCAACATAAATTTATACCAGCAATCAAGCGTTCGTCACAGACGACCAACACCTTATCTCATTTATACCAAAACATTATCATATACTTACAAAGAAATCAACTTTTTATCATACTTTTACTATCATATAAGCCTATGATTGGCCTGCTCGCCTAGCCAGCCGGGTGGCTACAATCAAGGCTAAAACAGTGCGAACGGAAACGCGAGCATTGTGGCTCAGCAACGTTACAAACGTTTGATAGCCTGGCCAATCCAGGTAATCCAGGTAATAAGCCTATGATAACTCCAATCTATACTGATCCGAATGAATAATCCACCAAAATCTCCTAATCTTGTTTTATCACATTTTAGCACATTTTAATCAGCAATTATTCCAATCATCACATTTCTTTACTCCAATTCATTAATTAGTTGAAATGATCAAAATTTGATCACTTAAAAAATTAAAATTTCACCGACGAGTCTAGATTATTAAACTTCATTAATTAATTAAAAGATATCATAACAATTAAATACAATATGAATAATATTAATACATGCACTCAAAGCCAACAGGCCAATACCCAATACTTATATAATGTCGCATCACACATCAAATCGGGCATATGCCGAATCAATTCCTCGATTCTGCACACACACACAAACCAATTTCACCTTCTTAATACTCATCATAAATTATTCATATTCCTTATGTTTTCAATATCACCCTAATACACAAATCATCAATCTACCTGTGACTATCTCTCTCGCTCATTATTATTCACCCAAAAAGAAGCTAATAAAAACAGATCCATAATCCATACGGCTAAACTAACGCCTCAGGTCGACTCTACCCCTGCCCCCCCCGCTCTTCAAAACCTGGCACCTTGCCTAGAATAAAATGAGTTCCGGTTCCGAATTTTGACATTACTTTGCAGATGCATAGAGCAAAAATTTCATAGATTCCTCAATAGCGGAAAACAACTGAAAAATAAATATAATGCATAAAATTTCTAAAACACTCGTCAGTCTCATCTTATCTAACATTATCTCAAATCAAATCTTCATTAGAATTGCTCACTAATGACAATTTTGATCAAATTAATAACAATAATAGTAATAATAACAATAATAGTAATAATAATATTAACAATAATAATAATAACTAAGATATAATAAGGCCAATAATACCGGTAATAAGCAGTAATATTAACCAGACTAATAATGATAATAATCCAAACACGAAGTGCAGCAATTAATCTCAATTCAATTGAATTACTGTTTTTCCGTCTGCTAAATCAAATTAAATCAACTGAAATTTATTATAGATTTCAGGAAGAAATTATGCCTTATTGACTGCTTTTTGGCTGTGTTCTGAGACTAGAATTCATCGCTTTTATTTAGGTGACTACTCTCCATTATTCTCATTGTTCTATAAAAACAATTAATCAAATTAACTTAACTTAACTTAATCCAGCCAGATCAGCCGAATCTCATCCAGTGTTTGCTAAAGCTACCTACTAGAACCTAACAAATCAGTTAGGTTCTAGTAGGTAGCTAAAGCCTTTCCTTCCAATCAGTTGATCAATCAATCAACCACTCAATCAGATCAGATCAACTAAGATCTTCAAGCGGACACTCAAATCTAAGTCGAGTGATAAACAAGCGAATCATACCGCTTACAGTAAGCCAATTAAGTGTAAAATTGGACATTTCCTATACATTTACATATCAAAATTTTCATTTAAAATGGCGTCCAATAAAAATGATAATCAAGCAAACGCGCCGCGCCAATGGATTAATGAAGACAAGCCCATACCCAAATCCAAATCCAAATCCCATAAATACCACCAAATATAACCAAAATAAAAACTATATTTTCATTCCTAACCATTCAAAGCGATCACAGCAACAATAAACTCACATCAGTTGTTCACAAATCCACACAAACAAATCAACTCAATCTCCTCCTTCTAAACTTACTCTCACTAATCCAAATTAACTCACAAATCACACTAACAACCACCATAACAACAACCCAAACAACAACCACCACCAAACCACAATAACGATAACGAAAACTATCAAAATTAAGTTTAGTTTCTATGACTAATTTGAATTCCGCACGTTACCTCCTCTACACCAATGCCTTCCTTTGTCATCCATCGTACTTACTACTACTACTACTACTATTACTATTACTACTACTACTACTACTACTCCAAGTCCTAACACTCACATCACATCACTCTAATTACAGTCAGTTGCGTGTATTCCATTGATTTCTGGGCATGTTCACGTCATTTCACAACAATAAAATTAAGTCAGTGAGTCCAAATCAAATCATCTTCACAATCCAACATCAGCACATCAATAACAATGCATGCTCAACAACACAAACATGACCACCAACCACAAATAATACGCCACTAGGTAAGTAATCAAATCAAATAAGCCAATTTTCCTTTCTACTATCCCTTATTTATCCGAATTTCACTAATCCTATTTATTCACCAAGCAGCTCGAAAGCCTAAGCCATCCCCAACAAAACCCCAAATCCACTCGAAAACCTCCAAATTCCTCTTGTTGAACTTTTCAAATGCTTGAAACGTCAACTCAAACGTCTGTCCATCATCTATATCTCAACCTATTACCTATCAATGCAATCGTCCAATACCGTAACCATACATACATTCTTCCTTCATTACATCAATCAGCAGCAATCGAATACACCTTCAACTCTACTTCACCAAATCAATCATTTCATTCAATCATTCAAATTTACCCACCCAAAACTTACCCACTCATAATTTACCCACCCATATTTTTCCCTAAACATACCAAAGTTAACTCACGTCAGCTAAATAACTCATCAAGCAAACAGTCCAAAACAACTCTAAACTCATAATTAAAGCTCACGATCACATCATATAATATTAGTTTCAAAGACAAACTTTACCAACAAATATTCACAATTCAATCAGAATGAATAAAACGAGATATTGAGCTGCAGACTGCAACAACTACTGCAGGAGGAATATCTTATAGAGAAGGTTTATCATTAAAATGCTATTTATTAGACATATTTATCAGGAGAACATATTTTTATAATACATGATTATTAACTGACCTTTGGTATGAATTGCTGTTGGTAAGAGGTTGTTAGAATTGGATGAGCATCGTATCGATAATACGAATAATGATCACTATTCAAAGATCAGATCACTGCTGATGCCAAATCAATATCAGACTTCCTTCTATCAAATTGCATTAGATCCATACTCCATATAATAGCTGCAGCAGCAGCAGCAGCCACACTCCAAGCAGGCACCAACCATTTTTACGCCGGATTGCCATTTCCTGACGCAACCCTCCTCATTTTTCCGGGCTTGGGACCGGCACAACGCGCCTTACCAGCTGCTCACTTACGATTACTCAGTCAGCTTGTAAGACGTCATCGTGGCTGAGTTAAATGATCAATAGTATTAGTACTTTATAACAGTACAATAATAGTAATTATCTGTAATAATCGCTCTTCTAATTAAGACAATTTCAGTGCAACTTCAATTTACTGCAAAAGATGACAACTAAACACCATCCAATATCATCCAATAGCAACAATAAAACAATAATTAACACTCTCACAATATTCACTGTATTTTAGCTATCAAAACAAAATCAAAGCACACACACACACAACACAGTCTTTTATTTAAAATACTTCCACTACTGCGCTTTCCGTAGAGACCACCCAAGAAGTTATCGCTGAGTAAAACATTAAAATTAGCTCGTCGATTGCTTGTTAATTCAACAAGTCATATTCAATTCATCCTAATAATCAATTCAACGTCTAAACCATCAAACACTAATTAATGTAAGAGGTGTATTTGGGCTGCATGCAAATTTATGCTTTTGGCTAGCTTGCCTAACGCCTTAAAACCCAGAACATTCATTCTATAAACTGGACGCGCGGCGTGTGTTTTTCAGAAATTAATAGCAGCTAGAATTGGAAAGCAGGTAAACCTTTTCAGGTAATTTCAGGTAAACCTCTTCAGGTAAATTCACTCATGTGATCTTAAAATCAAAATTTTATCCCTGGAATACAACTTCATTCAACCAAATCATTTCCGCAGTGATCATGCTAACTGTTGCTTGAAAATAATCAAGAATTTATAACTGATCTCTATGGAGTTATGAATAATCACATTTGAATACCGGATGGATCACTGTTAAAAGTACTCATCTAATAGATGAATGCTCAATGAATATACGAGTAATAATTCAACTAAAACAAATAATTTCTTTTCCATAATAAACACAAAAAAAGAAATCCACTCAAATTTATTCTGTCTTCAGAGCGTTTCCATGTCAAATGCAACTTGACTTGAGTGCATTTCAGACCGTTACATTTCAGAATGCACTAATAACGATGATGGATGCAAAACGGATGCGAGAACACCTTCATGTGTGCTAAAACCTATCACCTCATGCTTACTTCTATCCAAAGAAGCCGTCTGAAAACATGTCCTTCAAAAATATCCACTGATATCTCAAAATATCCACTGATATCTCAAAATATCCACTACTACAGATATCTCAAAATTGCAATCAATTACTACTTCAAGCGAGCCAGCGAACTTTACTCAATCAGCAGCAACAATTACAATTCGCTTGATTGAACCTCTTCTCACTCTGAATTCCTTGCTCTACAGGAGACGACCGGGGGGGGGGGGAGGGTGGAACTGTATCTCTAAAACAACATACATATTCAATGTTATTAAAATCTCATTCATTATGTAATATAATAACACAAGAAATTCATGATGATGAGCCTTTGCAGATAATCAGCCTCAACAGCTCACATCCATCTAACTCATCTCCTATTACCTTTCAGCTTTCAAAACCAGTCACCACCACCACCACCACCACCATCAGCTAACTCACCCTATCAAAATTTTTCTGCTTGCTTGCTCTTACTGCTGCTGCTTTCCATTAACAAGCAAACGATATGAACATATAACAGTATGTGTCATCGTCTACTAGTGTTTATTTATACTCGTTCCATAAATTTTCCACTCGAATCGTTAACATCACCCATAGCTACTGCTATATGACGACGACGACGACGATAAATTCATTCAGTTCATCCATTTAAATTCATCTTTCCTTTATTTATCATCTCACTCAGTTAATGAATTGTCCTGCTGCTGCTGCTACTGCCACAGTTCACATTATTCCTTCCATCTGCTCACACTGAATCAATACGGATTCCAACGGACAAAATAATTCTTTCATTACCTATGTTTAGATCTAGAAATTGCTTTTAGACAACATCACAACATGACACAACATAACAAACATGACAAAAATCGCTTTTTTGACAAATTTTTTTGACAAAAGACAAAATCTTTTGACAAAAGACAAAATTTTTGGAGCAAATTACTTTTTTGTCTTTTTTTCCAAAGAAAGCTTACAAGTTGCTTGTGAGTGTGCTTGCTTGGGTACATGTTATACATTTATTAATTATTCCTAAACGATCACATTAAAGTCTTTTCATCGCAAGTACAACTACTTCTTCTAACATAAACATACACATAATGACTCATCTATTGAGAGACTGATGATATTCGTTAGTCATTTATTAACGAACACACAAATTTATAAACACATACAAATAGGCGGCATAGCATATCGATAGATAGCTGCTGAACAGATAGATATGTGACAAGAGCAGAGCATTTAATTACTTTGTGCCTTGATTAGCATCTAATTACTACTACTATAGAGTTATTGTTGCTGTTAGCTAGCTCTGGCCAACCTATAGCAGCTCTATATTACTTTCTTGCATCACCTACTGACAGATTCGATTCGATATGATCCGATTCTAAACGCCTATTGATCTGCCCTGTTCTTGCTGCTACTGCTGCTGTTGATCTTGGATGCTACTTGTCATCTCAAAATGCTGCCGCCTGCTGTCAAATCATCTCATCTCACCCTGTTAATCACATTGATCTGAAGATCGTATTAACTCAACCCGGCGGATTAGGCTTAGCTCGTTTGCTTGCTTGCTCAATCCGGCTGGATGCTCTCCTCTTACTAGTCAACATCAGCCGAATCCATCCATCCAAAACATGCTCACTTATTCAACGAAACCTATTATCATCAGGTCGTCATATCCAGTCACAGTATCATTATCTGTTAATCTATTTATCCATCTACCCGTCCATCCACCCATTATTATTATTATTATTACTATTATTATTATTATTATTATTACTATTATTATTATTACTATTATTATTATTATTATTACTATTATTATTATTAATAATATTATTATTAATAATATTATTAATATTATTATTATTATTATTATTAATAATAATAATAGTAGTAATAATAATAATAATAGTAATAATAATAATAATAATAATAATAATAATAATAGTAATAATAATAATAATAATAATGGGTGGATGGACGGGTAGATGGATAAATAGATTAACAGATAATGATACTGTGACTGGATATGACGACCTGATGATAATAGGTTTCGTTGAATAAGTGAGCATGTTTTGGATAGTTTGATGACCCGGCTAATGGAAACATCAGTTGAGCAAACAACTGAAGCAGCTTATTTAATCCTACGGTTTGGTTGTCTTCAGATCAATATCGATAACGAGGTGGTATGGTGAACGGCAGCGAACATTCAATACGAAGATGACAAGTAACATCAAGATCAACAACAAGCGCAAAATTTGAACGAATCAATAGACGTTTGAATCGGGTCACTATCGAATCGAATCTGTCGTAGTGATGCAAGTAATATAGAGCTGCTACTCGTGGCTTGAAACTGTAGCAGCAACAATAACTCCTATATTGTGGTAATTGAATGCTAATCAGAGCGCAAAGCAATTAAATGCTCTGCTCTTATCTGCTCATCATTCTGTAACTATCTATCGATATGCTATATAAGTATGTTTATAGGCGTATTGTTCGTGTAAGCGTCAGTCTCAATAGATGAGTCATTATAATGTATGTTTATGTTAAAGTAGTTATACTGCGATGTAATGTGATCGATTTAAGAATAATTAATAAATAGCAACTGCAGGCACAACAAGCAACTATGAGCTTTTCTTTGGAAAAGGTGAAAATGATTTGCTTTCCAAAAATTTGTCTTTTATCAAAAGATTTTAATCTTTATCAAAAAATTTAGTCAAAAAACGATCATCATGTTTTGTATGTGTATCATATTGTGATATTTATCTAAAAACACAATTTCTAGATCCTAGAACATAGGTAGAAGAATTGTATGCGGGTAAATCCATGTGGTAGAGGTAATGAAACGAATGAAGGAATAATATGAGCTGTAACGTAACTGTAACTAACAGGTGAAATTCATTAACAGTGAGATGACAAATGAAAAGGAAGATGAATTTAAATAGTCGTCGTCATCATGTATCACCTACCAACGTAAATATAGGTAGTGACAACATTCAGTGGAAAATTTATGGAACAGTATAAACCTTGCTAGTAGACGATGACGCATACTGTGCAATATTCATATCGCTGATAATGGAAACGGCGACGTAAGGCGGAAAATTTTGATGAAATTGATTAGCTGATGGTAGTGGTGACTGAACTGAAGCTGAAGGCGTAATAGGAGATGGGTTAGATGGATGTGAGCTGATTATCTGCAAGCTCATCATCATGAGTATACATGGTAATTATATTGCATATTGAATGAGATTTTAACAGCATTGAGCCAACAGCTAATATTTGTTTTGACAGTTCTTCCCCTCCCCGGAATTAAAATTCTCCCATAAACAAATTCGAAAGTTCAATCAAGCGAATTATAATTATTACTTACTGATTAGTAAAGTTCACTTTGTTCTATGTTGAAATAGTAATTGATGCGAACACGAATCTGCTGTGAAGATATTTTGGATATCAGTGAATGACACGAGATATCATTGGACCATTTGAAGGACATGAACATCTTTGGGCAAACAAGCATGAAGATGATGGGGCCATCTTGCATGAAGGTATTCTCGCATCGTTGCATCCATCATCGTGACAATGCATTCTGAAATGCGGTCTAGTACTCAGAGTAAGTTGCATTTGACATGGAGAACGCTCTAAGAAAACAATGAGTTGGTGAATTGTTTGTATGGCTTGAAAATTGACTGTTTTTAGTTGGGTATTATAAACTATATTGGGCATTCATCTATTTAGATAATTCACTTTTTAACGTGATCCATCCCGATATTCAAATGTGATTATTTCATGGCTCCACAAAAATCCGGTTATAAATTCATGATTGACCCTCAAACAACAGATAACATATTTTTACGAAATATTCGGGGATAAAGCACGATTTCGCCGCATGAGTAATTTACCTAAAGATTTATAATTACACAATTTTACCTGAGTACCTGAAGGAACACTGAAATTTACAATTTTACTAATTTACCTGAACACTGCTGTTCTGAATAGCTTGCGCCGCGTCGGACTATAGAATGAATATTCTCGTTTAAGGCCTTCATTAGCTAACAAAAACATAGGCCATGCAGCAAATACCTCTTGTGAATTGAGTGTTTGATAATTTAGACGTGAATTGATTATTAGGATGAATTGAGAATGACTGTTGAGAATAACAGAAACTTTAATGTCCAGCGATAACTAGTGGCTCTCACAAATATTGATGGAGATATTTAAATAAGGAACTGTATTTGTATATTAATTTTATTTTGATAGCTAAAATACATTGAATGTGAAGTGTTGAGTAATTATTTTTATTGTTACTATTAGTGTGGATGGTGTTTAATTTATAAATCTTTGCAACCAAGTGAAGTTGCACTTGAAATTGTCTTAATTAAGAAGGGCGATTATTACAGATAATTACTATTATTTGTACTGTTATAAACTACTAATAACAATACGTAAT
>JAPYMA010002727.1:0-13972 GCA_035041965.1 Anisakis pegreffii
TAATAATAATAATAAGAGAAGGTGGTCTTATAAGACGTCGTATTGTAATTGTATCGCAACACATTTAAAAAGAAGTCAAACTGGATGGATGCAGTGATTTGATTTTGATTACAAAGAGACGACAGGTGATCATTATTGGAATATTAATGAGAACGTTAGAGGGTGATTCGGGAATTGAGATATAAATATATTCAGCAGCAGTAAAATTATTTTGCAAAATACACTTTTCATTAAAAATTTTGGGTTGAATTCATAGAATTTGTTTGATTTCATTTCATTTTCTTATGTGAAAGTTTATTGATGGTGAGTTGGAGGCGATTGATTGATCTTGAGTAATCACTCGATCACTAGTGATCACTAGATTTTAGAGTTGTGAGGTTTTGAGTTGATTTTGATTTGAGAATTACAGCTGAGGGGAGTGTTTGAGTTGGGTATTGGAGTAGAGATTTTTGATGTTTAGTGAATAAGTGAGTTAATTTTTTTGGTAGTAAGTAAACTGTAAAATAGAAATTGGACTGGGTGATTAATAATGTATTGAAGGTGTATGTTGTGAGTAAATTATAGAGGAGTATTTACTTTTGAGGAATGAATTGTTGACATTTAAAGTGGTTTGGGAATGAGTGAAGATACTTTTAAGAAGTTAAAATGGCTGAAATTGTTTTGATTGGTTTATATATCTAGATTGGTTTCAGAGGAATAATAATAATAGTATTCATAAAGTGAATATGGAATAAGGCGTACTTAGAAAGGAATAATAATAATAATCCTCAGTTTTGCCCAGTAACATGGCAATTTTTTGATTGTGTCAGATAGAGGAGAATCTTAGCTATCAGAGCAAAACATATTTTGTTGGGGAATTTTGTTTAGTTCTCTAGATATGGCCAATTTTCTGAAGGTATATCAGAATCATCTGGAACACTATATATCACGGGTACCATATTCAGGGTACCTGTGTGCTCAGTTTTGCTCAGTAAGGTGGCAATTTTTTGATCCTATCGTATAGAAGAGAATCTCAGCTATCAGAAAAATATATATTTTGTTGGCGAATTTTGCTTAGTTCTTTAGATATGGCCAATTTTCTGAAGGTATATCAGAATGATCTGGAACACTCTATATCACGAGTACCATATTCAAGGTGCCTGTGTGCTCAGTTTTGCTCAGTAACGTGGCAGTTTTTTGATCCTGTCATATAGAAAAGAATCTCAGCTTTCAGAAAAATATATATTTTGTTGGCGAATTTTGCTTAGTTCTCTAGATATGGCCAATTTTCTGAAGGTATATCAGAATGATCTGGAACACTCTATATCACGGGTACCATATTCAAGGTGCCTGTGTGCTCAGTTTTGCTCAGTGACGTGGCAGTTTTTTGATCCTGTCATATAGAAGAGAATCTCAGCTTTCAGAAAAATATATATTTTGTTGGTGAATTTTGCTTAGTTCCCTAGATATGGCCAATTTTCTGAAGGTATATCAGAATGATCTGGAACACTCTATATCACGGGTACCATATTCAAGGTGCCTGTGTGCTCAGTTTTGCTCAGTAACGTGGCAATTTTTTGATCGTATCAGATAGAAGAGAATCTCAGCTTTCAGAAAAATATATATTTTGTTGGGGAATTTTGCTTAGTTCCCTAGATATGGCCAATTTTCTGAAGGTATATCAGAATGATCTGGAACACTCTATATCACGGGTACCATGTTCAAGGTGCCTGTGTGCTCAATTTTGCCCAGTAACATGGCAATTTTTTGGTACCATCGGATAGAGGAGATTCTCAGCTATCAGAAAAATATATATCTTGTCGAGGGATTTTGCCTAATCTCCTAGATATGGCCAATTTTCTGAAGCTATCTCTGAGATATTTCTAACTGAAACTGATCAAAATAGCTGCAAGAGATGATCACAGCGCAATATTATTACTGCTGCACTATTCGTAGATCAATTGCGATCAGCCATCGATCAAAATATAATCGATCGATGTAGTGATTGCCTTATGTGGTATGCCTTCATTCAGTTATGTTTCATTGCCATTGCGTGCTGTTGCTGCGTGGTTGTTTATTTCATTTTCTGCTGCGATCTCGAGGGGATTCCACATTCCGTCTGGCTGGAATCTCATTAAAATTTTCTTCTTCCTCATCGGAATTTGGCTGGAATAAGTGGAATTTCTCATTTTTCATGTTTCATTTACAATTTATATTCCGTTTTCTTGTTTACAATTTACTTTCCGTTTCGTTTCATTTCCATAAGCGACTCACAAATGGCTCAAAAATCTTTGTGGAATGAATCTCGATAAGTAATTAAGCAAATCCGTTTGATATCCGATGGCATTCAGCAGCGATATCTATCTATCCTCTGACGTCTTTAATGCAGTTACAATCCATTGCTTGCCTTTTGATTGATGCTAAATATGAATCTTGAATTCATTTGCCGAATGCGATTGGTTCGTTGCCGTTGCGTTTGTGATTGCTTCGAGTCTCTTTTATGAAATTGCGTTGATTTTGTGATAATATAACGAATTTGTGATTTTAATTATGGAATATATTAAAAAAGTCCTTTATTTTGCTTTATAGAAGTCTAATTTTTAAAATTTTTTCAATTGATTTGGTCTATCGATGATTTATAAACTGATATATCGGCATTTAGGTGGAGGATATAAGAGGATTTCTATAATGAATAGCCTGAGATGGATGATTAATGTGTAATATGTAGGAAATGAATCGGTTATATAGCGCAGCTTAAGAAGGGATATATGAGATCCTTTATTTAGGCTTCAGTATCTTTATAGACGGTTTATATTGGTGATCTGTCTGTGTCTTTTCGGTTTTGCATCGGTATATTGTGGATTTGGATTTGGATGTGGGATTTGATTGGGATCTTAAGAAGGGATATATGAAATCCTTTACTTAGTCTTCAATATCTTTATAGACGGTTTATATTGGTGATCTGTGTCTTTTCGGTTTTGCATCGGTATATTGTGGATTTGGATTTGGATGTGGGATTTGATTGGGATCAGTTGATTTCATGAGTGGATTTGTTATTGGATTGATATTATAGCTCGAGGTCTAGATCGCGAACTAGGTCTAGGTCGGATTGTTGCTTGTGATCACCGTGCGATTGTAACTTTTAACTGTCCAGGGAAGTTGTGCGAAAAATTGCTTTGAACAGTCATAATTTTGTCGCTTTGCATTGCGTTTGCATTGATTTGCATATGGATATAGTGAGATCTTGCTTACATTATACTCTGAAGATATGAATGAACATCACCTGGCTGGACATTACCTGGCCTACCTGGCCATTACCTGGACATTACCTACCTGAATGATTACCTGGCCAATCCAGGTAGTCCAGCTAATGAATGAATATTGCGCATTGCAAGCGTAATATAGTGTTGTCAGGCAATTCAATAGCAAATTGTACTGATGGCAGTGTCTTATGGCTAGCAAGCAGCATTTAATTAAGGAATGTCTCGATGTTCAGTTATAATTTTGAGATGACAGATTGGATTTGATGTCTTCATAGAAGTCACAAACGATCAAACTTAATTCACACTTGAATTAAATTGAATTGGTTAATTTGAGGCTGTCATGAACTGTAGCATGAAAATACTCAATGTGTCATGTCTGAGGGCAATATAATCAGTCAAAACTTGAGACTTTCTTTGAGAAATTAATTTCGTTTCGTTAAAATTGCTTCACCGTGCTCGAAATTGATCGTAGTAAATCGCTCGGGTGTAAGATGGCGATTGGATTTAGTCCGGATCAACAGAGCGAAAAATCGCCTCTTGTCTGGACTTGCGATTAGGTGATGTTCATTTCGGATCTTATCGTGAATTGAGGCTTGGATTTGAGATGGATTTGCTTGGATTAGCGGATTTATAAGGTGGATGAAATGGGGATAAGCACAATCCGATGTGAAGCTATAATTATTGATATGACAGAGTGTTCATTTGCGAGGTACATTGGCCATTTGAGTTTGAGTTTGAGTTTGAAGTGGGGAAAATAATTATTGAGTGTTTGTGAGTGCGCGCATGAAAATGACAGCCGTGAACTCATTATCGCAAAAATTCCCTACTAGTAGTACCACACATATAACGTAAACATTTAGAGGAGTCTTATTTTTAGACTTAATTGCAAAATTATGCTGCTAGCAGTGTTTATGTGGCAAGTCTAGGTACAAGTCACAAACGATAGAACGCACCCATAGCCATAGCCGCTGGTGATTAGGCGGATAAACACAGCGCGCAGTTGAGATAATTGTGGTACCAAAGGATTAGACGAGACAGGCAAAAGTTAAGTGTATTCATTACCCCTAAAATACTACTACTTCCTTGTTGTTTTAGAAGTTTGAAGTTGTCGTTTGTGAGTGTTTTGAGCTCTTCGAAAAATTTTTGATCAGTGTTTTGAGGTCACATTTGTGACTGATTTGAAAATTTAATGGAATGAAAATATTTATCATATCAGGCACTGGATTACTTACAATTAGGATGAGATTCATTGATATAGAGGTTGAGTTTGGGTAGATTTTTTAGATTTTGACGGGAAATTATAACTTTTGAGAGAAATTTAGTATTTTTAATGGTATTTAGTATGGGAAATGTTTTAGTGGAGCGGATGGAGCGTTGAAATGAACGATTTCATTTGAAGTATTTGAGTGCATATCGTATTATTGAAAGTAATTACTTAATTAAAAAAGAGAACGTCATCCATATTAAATGTGATGTGATACGATGACAGCAGCCGGGAGGGATATTGCACCCAAAATGTCTAAGAAAATTTAATTAATCAGCCAAAATTAATGAAAAACCACAAAAAAGTCCCAAATGATAGCTGGTATTTTAGAATGAAAGCATTACTTTTTCGTAGATATCTCGTAATTAATTAATTTTTTAGAGTTTTCATTTGGGGAAAAATTTCTCTCATTGAAATTAAATTTGAGAGGACTTTTGAGTGTTAGAGGGCTTTATTTTAGTTGAATACGTCGATACGTTGACTTACGCTTAGGTTAGATTCAGTTTTCAATGGGAATCTGTTATAATTTATGATGGATCAGAGATTTTAATTAATTAAATGATTAATTTATTTGATATTTGATAGTAAAAATGGGTGAAATTGGAGGTATCTTTAGAGTATATCACCGCTATTCGACGGAATATAGCGATATAGCTGACCAGCTTAGGCTTAGAGCGGAATTTTTAATCCGCAGTTGATTACCATTGAGGGATATCGTGAATAGATTCGAAAATAGTACAAAATATCAAGATTCCGCTGGAGTTTGAGGCTGATTTTGAGATTTTGAGCTGGAACACCTCATGAAACTGAGGTTTTAGATAATCTCAAGTTCGAAATCAGCTAATTAAATGAGTTAATCATTCATTACAGTCAGATAGCAAGTAGAAGGAAGTAACTTTAAAGTATAGTTTAAGGGATATTGATGGATTTAGTTGAGGATTAGTAACGGAAGTGGGATCAGATCAGAGCATCCATCGGTTCATTAGATGTTATTGTTGCTGTTGTTGTTGTGAAAGCAAGCCCTAGAGAGCCGGTCTTAGAGTGTAGATCCATCCTTTGGATGGGCATTAAACATGTGAGTTGATATCACTTGATATCCGGGTTTATCCGGACTTTATTCAAATTAGAGGCTTATAGGTGCGTGCGTGCTTTGATTATCGGTTAATGAGGAGTAGTTCACTAAACGGAATGATTTAAATCTCGTGGATTAATTGGATTAGAGATTTATTTTATCGAGAGGAAGCGGTGACGATTCGTTAAGGAAGTGGGTGAACTAAGTGCTTGAATGCTTAATCCCTAGCTGATTTGGGATTTGACCGATAAATTTGTTATTTGGTTGGTTGATTTGACGATAATGAGATTGGAAGGACGTATTTAAACTGGAATAATACTGTTGTTGTGAGGGTGTTTGTGTGGGGATTTAGATCTGGCGATGTTGATTTGAGAGTGGATTTTGAATTGATTTGGTTTTTGAGTTGAATTTTTAATTGATTGGTCTTAGACTTGGATTCGGTATTTGGGATTTAGGTATTTAGGATTTAGTAAATCCAATAATTCTGCCAAATTAAGCGAGTTGAGAGGATCTGCTGCTGATTTTGTAGATGTATTCAGATGCTTAGAATCTAAGAGATTTAGTGAGATATAATCTTATTCGATTGGATTTGATATTATTGAGTGTTGGGTTTGATATGGCGTTTTGAAATGTGTTGCAGTTGCAGTTGCTTATTATTTGATATTTATATCGTATTGTTTTCGAGTTTATCGTGATCGTTGCTTAATTAATTAATTAATTAATAGACGGGCTGGTGAATAATTTATCTGATTTGGATATGAAGACTTGTGCTCGATATGAATTGGGATGGATTAGGGATAGGATTGAAGTGACAGGTGAGATTAGGTGGTCAGGCGTGTTGTCTCTAGAGGGATTGATTTCAGTGGACTGCAGGAGGATTTATAAGATCCATTTGGATTTTTTTGAGCCTAAAATGAAGGATATCATTTCAATTGGCTTGGATATGGGCGAATCTAGAGGGGATACTGCTTTGAGATTAGAGAAGGAGTGGCTTGAGGTTAAGTGATCGTGTTAGCTTGAACATCAGCCGATAGGATGACAGTTTCAGAGGGTTTAAAAAGCCGAGTTGAAGGGACGGAGGAGGGAGGGAGATAGGAGAGGAGGTGTTTTCGGATGGGTTATTTATTGGGTTGGGATATTGAAACAATTGAATTGTGTTGTGTTAATCTTGTCAGATATTGTAGCTAGTGATGGGATGGGATGGTGGATTGGATAAAGGGAGATTAATTAATTAATTTGGTGAGTTTAGGGGAGATTTGGGGATTTGATTTGAGTTTTGTGAGGATATTTTAGTGATAGTGGGATCGCTGAGTCGTTTTACGATGCCTTTTGAAGGGTTTTAGATGATAGATAGTAAGGAATTGATGGTTTGAATGCCGTAGGGTTGTGGATTTTATTTTGTTTTGAATATATTTCATGTCTGGTATGAATAGTTTTGGATATGAGGGTGTTTTTGTGTTTGGAGAGGACCTCCCCACCCCCCCCCGGTCGTCACCACCTAATCTTGAGAGTAGAATCTTCTCGTTGGATTGTGTAAATCCCCTTGAATAAGAGTGCTTTCTAGCAGGCAGCTTCTTAGTCTCTAAGGTACATTCAATTAAAATTAAGATATTAAGATTCGCGGATATTAAAATCTAAGTTATAAACGCGGCCACTAATCCCATATCACGGATATACATGGATATGATATATCTCTTTATATCTGTGTGGTTTAATCGGGATATACAATCAAACTAGTGTTATTAGATATCTCTGTTTGTATTGAACGATCAGTTGAGTGGTTGAAGTAAGCTGCCGGCAAATCAGTTAAATGTTATGGATGGATAAAGGGATGATGGTGTTATTGATGATGCCATCTTGTTTAATCAACAGATTGAGAGGGATATCATCTGAAAGATAGATAGATAGATATCCATTTAAATCCTATGAATATTGCAGGATAAATTGATTCTAGAGCAAATATCAGCACATTATTTATTCTGAATATATTACGAGTATCAAAAGATATTAATAAACTCATTTGCATTATACATCCCACGGATATTCAATAGCTTTATCTTTTTTAGGCTTAATCTAGAGCTGCTCGAAGCGGATTAATATGGATTTGGATGGTGGATTACTTAAAAGATTAGTGACAGCCAATGTGGATATTGATTGATTGATAAGGTGGCAATATAGTTATATGGATAATGTATAATTAATAGTGATATTAATTAACATAGTAATTGGATATAGTATTGTTGGGTGAGGAGTATAATGCCATCGTCAGCGTTTTTGAGACCACGGTAGGATATTTCGGGTTTAATTTGGGTGCTTTTATGAGTAGTATTGTTATTATTATTATTATTATTATTGTTATTATTGTATTTGATAATTATCATTAAGCAAGTATTACTCTAGTTAATTAATTAAGCCTCAAAATCCCTCTGTAAGTTATCCCATTGAAGTCTTCGGAGGGATTTTCGGTTTAGCTTCATTTATGCACTCATTAAGATTAGACAAATCCCTTGGGTTTGACTTTGGATTCAGATTAATTTTAAAAATAGTAGATTTGTAGCGTTGAGATAGAATGCAGAAAGTGCGGGATTTGCTTCGGATTTAGTTTAATTGCTTGAATTTGATAGTTTAATGAGGAGATTTGAGATTAAACGGGTGGGATTTGGGATTTGAAATAGGATTGTTGACATTTGTGGGTTGTAGAGTAAAATTATTAATTGAAGTGTTACTCGTGATAGGAGATAGGATGATTTGGCTGGTTAGTTGAGTGGATTTATAGGGATTTGGGTGGATTAAATAGTTTTACTTTGATTATGGATGCAGTGGTAAATTCAGATTTGGATTTATAAAATTCCAATTGTTTAAGTATAGTGAAATTATAAATCTTAATTATTTTCAAGTATAACATTTGATTTTGTGGAAATTTTAGTATGGAAGCAACGGAGGATCCAGAGCAGGATAAACAAGTGGCGATTATTATATTCGTTGTGAGTTGATTTGAGATCAATTGAGATTATTGTTATTTGCTAGTGATAAGGGACTGATAAGGCGCTGATAAAGTCTGATAGAGTGGTGGCGGCAAAATCAGATCAGCTGTTGTGATCAGATCAGATCAAGTGATAACTGATTGTGATTATGATTAGTTGTTTGTGATCCGAAAGTGTGATCAGTGATTAGTAAATGATATCAGATCAATCAGTTATATGAGATCAATCAGTGTGATCAGTAAAATATGAGATCTAGATGGCCATAGCCGGGATGTGTGTGAATCTATTCGTGCTGATATTCATCCAGCAGATCGACTCGATCCGAAAGCCGTTCGTACAGACGAGTGTATCGCAGATGATCGCTGATTTCACGGTGCTGTTCACATTCGCTGCTTATGCGGCACCGAGGACGTTCTTGTGAGCTTTGTTTTGGGGTTTTTATTGGGGTTTTGAGGGGATATTGAGGATATCCGGCGATTTTAAGGGATATCATGTGGGATTTGTGAGGATATCCGCCGATTTTGAAGGATATCGTATGGGATTTGTAGGGATTTGAAGGATATGGCATTGGATATGTGAGAGATTGAAGCTTTTCGAGCCATTGGAATGCATAGATCTGAACGGATCTACACGGATTTGAGCGGATCAATCGAGATGAAATGAAACTGAGATAGATAGGTTTTTAAGTGAGATTTAAAACTTACTATTAGATAGCTGAGAGAGTATGGTTTAAGTTTCATATGGATGAATGGAATTTGCTTTGTTTCCCGGGAAAGATTTCGCTCTTTTCCGGGAAAGACTCAGTCAGCTCTTCCGGAAAAGACTCTGCTTTCCCGGGAAAGAATCAGCTTTCCCGGGCAGTGTATTGTGTGTTTGCAGTAATGATATGGAAGTGCTAAAGAACACGACGTTGAATCGTTTCATGGGGCAGTTGAACATCACCGCCTATGTGGCGTGTATCTACACGCATCTGCTGCGTAGCACGTGTCGGTTCATGGCCATTTCCCTGCCCATCAGACATTCCCGAATATTTACCCAGAGGAATACGATCGCTGCCCTGTTCCTGGTGTGGCTGTTCGCCGCTTTGCAGACTTTGATTCATTTTTTCGGTGGGTTTTCGGGTTGATTTCGGTTTTTGAATTGTGAAAATTCGTTTATTTTGAGATATTTTTAGTCTCGAGTGTAGAATTTGGTTAAATTTTTGTCATTTTTGTCAGTTTTTGTCATTTTGTCACTTTTTGTCATATTTTGTCATTGTTCCGTATTTGCGGTGAATAGTGATCGGTGAGAATTGTTTGCTGAATTGTTTTACGATAGTTGATTTAGTTGTTGTTGTGCAGCGATAGAACATCTAGGAGTTGCGCGTATGCCGTCCCTATTGCGTTACGTGTTTCTGGGAAGGACTCAGCTTTCCCGGGAAAGAATTAGCTATTCTGGGAAGACTCAGCTGTCTTAGGAAAAACTCAGCTTTCCCAGGGAAGGCTCAGCTCTTCGCGGGAAAAGTTTAGTGAGCTTAAATGACCGTATCACTGGAAATCGGAGTCTATTTTCATTCAGATTTATAGTTGTAATTGCATTTTTAAAAGACAAATTAATGAAATGAGATTTTATTTGAGAGGGCTGTGCGTTCACCTACGTGGTGGATCAGTACGGCTTCATGTATTCGGATACGACGTGCGGTATGGCCATTAAACTAGTGATCGATTTTGCACAGTACTTGATCGTGATCCTATTCGTAGCGATCATCGATGCGATCACCATCTTCCGAATACACCAGGTCAGTTTGGAATTGGAACTTGAATTTTTTAGTGCAATTTCAGGTTGATTTCCAGCTAAATTTTCAAGTGAATCGATAGAATTTTAGGAATTTTTAAAGTGTCTTCAGTTGTCTCTGAAATTATTTTTAGTTATTCAATGGTTTTAGATGTATGGTCGTGTTCGGGTGAATTTCACCGAGTCACAGCAGCGAAGGAATCGAGAGACACGACTGTTTGTTCAAGTTAGTAGTTGTAGTTGGTTTACGGGGGGAAGACTCTTAAGATTCTATGGGAATGGGTAAATATTTGGGTGATTTGTGAGGCGGTGGGTAAGCACGATAAGATGACGGGTAAATTTGGTGAAGTAATGGGTAAATCTAGTATGGTTACGAGTAAATATTTCAGGCAGTCTTACAGGATTCAGCGTTTTTGATTTTCCTGATATTTTATATGCTGTTATCGTCGTTGATGTTGAACAAGTGGGCGATTTTCTTTTGCACGACTTTTGCCTGGGAATTGGTACATTCCATCGATGGGTTCGTTTCTATGTTCGTATTACAATCGTGATCAATCAATAATGATAGATGCTAATAAATCAAATGATCAGATCAATAATGATCATGAGCAAGTAATTTTGGTGTAATCGTAATAGATCAATAGTGATCATGTGATAATAGTGATCAAATTCAGTGTGATAGCAGTGGCGTGCAATCCAGGTCTACGATTACTACTGATTCCGTATTGCTTCCGGAAGAAGAGGTCTGCGGTTGTGGCGAATGGTAACGCCGGAACCCTGCAAGTACGCCCAGCAGCATCGAGTAATTTGCCGATCCAGCCAAACCGTCCTCATCGCCTTGTCGGTTCGATAATTAGCAAAGAATTTCTAATTAGCTAATTATCGAAACGACAAGCCGATGAGGACGAGTTGGCTTGGACATTTGTGACTGTTATGCGAACTCGCATTTTGATATGAGGAAGAAGATGGGTGACCGGGTGTCCGGAAAACCGCTCGTTGGGTTATGGGACGAGCGATTTTGGCGAGTTGTCGCAGAGCGGCGGTGATATGTATGAGTATTGTGCTCATTGATAAGATCTGTTATCATTATCATTGATTTGATTGTTTTACCTTAATTAATTTGATTAATTTGATTTGTTTTGTGATCATACGTGTAGATTTTATGTGTGGTATCATTTTTACATTTGTGACTAATGCAAAGAATTTGGTGATTGGTTAGGAGAGAATATGAATATGGATCTATCTGATGAGCCGTGAACCCGATAGGGTCAGGGCTATCAGTTGGAAATTTTTTTGCTCCCCAACGTCTAGGCCAGACCCCTCTGCCTTTCCAAGTCAAGGATTACTTCCTATGGGGTCGATCGGGTTCCCTTTTGTGACCTGAAAGTCACTAAAAGAATGGTATTGGTACCATTCGTGACTTTTGTCTAATCTTAACCAAAAGTCACAAATGGCATCGATACCATTTGTGACTTTTGGTTAATCTTAATCTTAACTGGTCTCTTAATTGATCTGCTTTATGTTTTGGCAAGATTGTGATATGGAATAAAGTATTGTTTCGTTTTGACGTGTCGTTAACGAGTACTTGATTGGTCGTTAAAATGATCGTTAAATCGATCGCGAATCGTTATTTTGCCGTTAAATTTTGCGTTATTACTTCGTTTGAACTGAATTGTGGTACCGTTGGACTCGTTTTTGTGGATATCATTTATTTAGTTGGTTCGTATTTTTAGTAGAATATCACATCACATTTATAGATTCGAGTAACATTTTGAATTTGTCACTTATAAAATGAAAAAGTAATTGAGTAATGAGTAATGCAAACGAGTAAGTAGGTATATGTGGTAACTATACAGTAAAATATACAATACGGCATATGGCCTGATTAAGTTTAAGGGGGGGGGTTGACTTGAGGGGTGATTAGAGGTCTATATACAGCAACAGCAGAAATCGCCGTCTCCACAGCAGTCATCCAGGCACTCACCCATACAGCAGCCGCAGCACATCGCCAACAGGGCGGTTAAGCATAGGCCTGGTCCAGATCCGCCGCTGCGACGTTCTCTGAAGGGGATTTTTGAGATTTTGAGATGAATTTGAGATTTTTGGGAAGGAAAAATACTTGTTTTGTGGGAATTGTCAGTGGGAATGTGGTTGTTCAGTTGAATTTTTTAAGTTTTTTAATTGAAAAAGCGAGTGGACTTGATTTTGGTTTGGGTTTTGAGGGTATTGGGAGAAAGTTTTAGAACTTACTGTTGTGGTGGTGGGTAGTAGGGTTGTTGTGGAGGTGGCGGGTAGTAATTGGCTGGGGGTGGTGGGTAGCCTTGACCATAGTTGGGACCGTATTGACCTGGAGGTGGATAGTTCTGCTGAAAAAAATTAATTAATTAGGTTTATACGGTGGATTGGGTGAGTTTTGATAGAAGGGATGGAATTATATGGTGTGCTTAGGGGGATTCGGATGTGAAGCTGGTCTGGGATAGCGGTTAGGCTGGATTTTTTGATGTTTAGTTATTATTAGTTATGGTACCCGCAGTGAGAATTCAGGTTCCAAAAAAATCTGCCCTCCCTGGACTAGAGTGGCTCTGCGATAGCTATACTAGCGATTTGAAGGGTGGGTGAGTGAGAGTGCGAAAAATCGCTCGTAAGGCTATGTCACCCTGTCAAGAGGCTGGAATTCCGAAATTTTCCGGGGTTTAGATGCGAAAACGACGTGTTTCCCGAAGGTTTTGGGTAGGTAAAGATTCAGCTGAAAGTAAATTTGATGAATTTAGGTAATCAAAATTTGAAAATTGAGATCAAAACGGGTCAGAAGAGAGTTATGAGAGTGTATAGGAAGGGTTGGGTAGGTGTACTTGGGCTAGGGATTTGAGGTGAGCACTGTGGTGAATGTTAATGAAGGAGTGAAACGGATTATACCGGATAGGGCTGTTGTATCTGGCTCATTTTGTGCAGTGGCGATTGTAGAACTCAAGATTCTAGCGGTGCTTTTCGGATTCGTTCGTGAATAAAGTTGACTGGATAGTGAAGGGAAATGGTGAGGGATTAGACGAGATCAGCGGTTTATAGGAAGCGAATCGTGTGGAAATCTGAAAATTTTTTAATTTTAGGAAATATTTCGGTATTATTTTAGGGGATAACGCAGGAATATTTGTGGCATTTTTTGATATTTCAGTGAATAAGATAGTTGAGACATCGTATCGCGTATTGATAGTATGAAATATTGATATTGAAGTGGTGAGATTACAGTGGATATGGGGGATTGGACTGATTATATTGGGCTAGTGATGAGGCTAAGTAAGGTTGAGGCTTAGGCGTAGGCTAGAGCCGAGTAGGGATAATTTTTTATTGTGGGAGAATTTTTAATGTTTGTGACTGAAAATGAATCGGTTAGGTGACTACTGGCGAATTGTAGAAGTATAGGCATTTGGGTTTGATACGGGATGATTTTAAGGTAAATTAGGTAAATTTGGGTTTGATACGGCATAATTTTAAGGTGAATTAGGTAAATTTGGGTTTGATACGGGATGATTTTAAGGTGAATTAGGTAAATTTGGGTTTGATACGGCATAATTTTAAGGTGAATTAGGTAAATTTGGGTTTGATACGGCATAATTTTAAGGTGAATCAGGTAAATTTG
>JAPYMA010002728.1:0-32624 GCA_035041965.1 Anisakis pegreffii
ACTTGTGGCCCCACGTTCGGTTACGTGTACTAACGTTTTGAAGGAATTCTTAGACAGCTATGGAATAAATAATTTAGAAATAAATTAATATTAATTTAACAATCGCCTTCATCCCTATCGGCATCTTCAATTTGCCCGCCATCTCTCTCATCTCCATAACAACCAATGACATTTGATGAGTCACAAAAACACCAAGATTATCATAACAGCCTCAAAAAAGAAAACAAAAAAGCTTTAGGGCAGCCATCGGCAAGTAGGTTTGGCCGCGGGCCGAAATTTTTCTGAGCAACTGACTGGCGGGCCACCATACACTATACATATATATATACATATATATATATATATATATATATATATATATATATATATATATATATATATATATATATATATATATATATATATATATATATATATATATATGTATATATGAGTGGCCCACTAATCAAAATGTATGTGTCGGCGATACAGTTATTCATTTGTTAGGAAATCCTATGTCGAAAATCTTCAGCGTAGTAGCTAAACAATTTAAAACCTTTTTCTTTTCTTTTTTATCCCTTCAAAATCAAATTCATCTGGCGGGTCGAAAATTATTGTTGGCGGGCCAATTTTGGCCCGCAGGCAGGGGGTTACCGATGCCTGCTTTAGGCTTTAACAACGCATTTAATCACTCATTTACTTTCTTTCTAATTCGATATCTGAAACACGTAGTCATCTTCTGAAGTAAGCTATTTCGCATCTCATCTCATGAATTATCACAACTGATTAATTCGCATTCCCTCTTCCACCAACCATCTATCTGTATTTCGTTAGGAATTAGGGAGATAATCACCTCAAAAATATTGTATTAAAACAACGAAAACAGATTGCGTTTTGAATTACTTAAAGAAGTAAATCAAACAGCATGATGATGGCACGAACAGTGCTAACATGATCTCAACTCTAAATACCAAGTTTCATGATTTACGACTGCAACATGTCTCTTTCTGCGTCATCGGTATCATCATTCAATGCTCGTCTGTATGTACTCAATATTAAAGCAAAAAATGAAACAATTGCCTTGATGCACTGTCAAGCATACATGTAACATTCAATACGGACGATGTCACTCCAGAGTAATAATTCCCTTCGTGCATATCCACTACTCTGCTATTGCTGCTTACTTCGTGGAATGAATAACTAACTCCAAGCTAATCATTAACTCAGCATTCTGTTCAACGCAACGAACTTCATTTAGCCATTCATATTCATTATAAAATATGGCACTCAGATACGTCAATATCCAAATGTTGAGAATGATACATTTTCATTCGCAATGATACAATGTGAAACTTCATCATATATTCGCGACAAACAAAGAATATTCATCATTTTGAGCGATTTGTTAAATCAAGTGGGAACAAAACATTTTTTTGATTAAATGACAGTCAAATAAGAAATATCATTCAAGTGATAATATTTTGTCACAATTTCATCGTTACTCTGTTTCGTATAATCATTTATGAGTAATACGACTGCATTATTTTCAGCAATGTATAAAAATGTTGCCATTTGCTGAAAATTATAAATTTCGATATGGTTTCGAAAAATTCGAATGCGGGAAATCACTGAGGAAATTGAGCAATGAAGCATCTAGAGGAAGAAGAACGAATGCGCTGTGCAACAACCGCGACAAAGAATGGTAAGTGATCCATTAGTTTTCACTACATAATATAAATTTACACAATCAACCGGAGATAGGAGCTGTATAAAAGAAAAGAAAACGACTGATAATATAATAGATAATATCATTTTCAATATTTAATTTCCTCTGCATCGATCGAACCCTTTCCATCATTTTTTACACGTCACTGTGATACAATTTGGTGCTATGATGTACGCATAGGTACTACATAACTATTGAACGAAATATTCGGTGAAGTCAAAATACAGAGGAAATTCACGAAGGATGAAGTAGTCATCAGTTCAATGTTATCGCATAAAATGACAACAGATGAACAACGTGCACCAAGAATAAGAATGAAACACAAAAAAACTACAAATGGAATTATATTCAATTGAAATGAGCTAAGATGTTTGATCAGAAAATGCACGAATATCACTCATTTACCAATTCTAAAAATGCCTTTCAGAGGAGCGGAGTGCATTGACCTACAGCAATACGTATTTGACGTGATGCATGCGGATCGCATGAAGCGATCGCGTTTCAAATGGAATTTTTCGTTCTGAACAAAGTCAATGACGAGGACTGATCAATCGACTCAAAGACATGTCAACGCCAAAGAAAGCTATTCCAATTTCTTCGCTGATTGAAGTTCCTGATTTTTAGTGTTGCATAGGTGCATTCTGTTTCAATCAATTACTGTTATGGTCATTGCAAAAGTCTGCGTTAAAACTTCAAGGACGCCGAGTTAGTATAGGATAGGAAAGCTTACTTGGAAATGTGCATTCACTGGATGTAACACAAACGAACAGTGAATATGGACGACATTTATTCATTCGTTCGTTCACACTTAATTTTCTCATCTTATGCACTTTTAAAAATAACTCCTAAATGAAAACGACAAATGCGATGAGGATATGATGATCGTGTCTAAACCAAATGGGTAGTATTCATCATACGATCCATTGTGTTGTTGTTATTATTCATTAGGGTGTTTTGATACGATTGCTGTGGTCAGGAAGAAATGAAATTCATTGATAGGCATTTATCAGAACTTTAAAACTGATAGTGGTAGAACAATAATATAGGACTACTTTAAAACTGATAACGATAATACTACTTTCTCTTCAAACAATTATTTCCCTGGGAAAGAATAAAATTCTGAAAAGCGCAGGCCCGATGATTCTATATTTGCTTTTTGGTCCAAAAATAACTTGTATGAAATTCAGAGAAGCCATAAAAGATTGCATCTCGATATTCACAAGTACACAATACAGCTGTTCAGCGATCTTATACGACAGATTTTGGTGATGAACGTTTATGGTGAACATTAAAAGGCTCATTCGTTAGTGGCCTATGTTGGCGAATGAGCGAGAAGGAATGTAACGACAATCACTAAAATTAATCGCGAACAGTACAAGGATGACTGTCAGATACCGTTCAGCAAGACCATATATAATACAACTGCAATCACAGTTGGCTATGAATGCAAACAACAAAGGAGAATATCTGCGTGGAAAATAATAAGGAATTAACCAAGTGTATTATTGATGAATGGTCACACCAAGCTGAACTGCAAGTGGGCTGGGATGGGTGTGGAAAACGGCGTGGGGTTGGTACCTTACGGGGTCAGACCTTGGAGCAGAACCTAAGGGATCGGATGCGAAAATTGGGCCACATGATCGCAACTCCGCAGATTCGAAGGCATATAAAATTCTATAATCCCAAACTCATCTGATTTTTTAATAATCAAAGATCGATCTTGCATGGCTAATGTGAGCAACGATGCAAATGAATACGATCGTTCAGAACAACGTGACGAGAAAAAAAGTAGTGAGCAGTATCATCGTTTTTGCGAATATAATATTACATGATTGTACTGATAAATGCTCAAATGTTCATTCCATTTATACGCCTCTACTTCAAAAATCCAGTTCATAATACTATGCAAAAAAATAAAAAGAGCAAAAACGATTGAATATGAATATATACATACGAGAAACTTGAACGTTAATGATGACTATGAGAATTTTAAAGAAAACAAAAAACGTTTTTGAAACCTGTCAACACGAATGCCATTCATAACTGGTCAATGCGATCGATTCAAATACTCGCATAAATATTCTGTAATTTATTATGAATGTAATTCATTATGAACAAGAAATTAAAATCAACCACGCCCATGAAAATCGCCGACTGATTGTGAGTATTAATGATATTACGGGATGTTGTTTTGAGTGCGAATGAAATCAAACAATACGAGAATTATCAATAATCAGCACCAAATTCACATTAAATCGTGAACTTTTCGACTGCAACTATTATTTCTATTGTCGTAGTACTGCCGGTTTTACTCTTATGGCGAAGACTCGAACCAAAAGTCATGCAGAAAATGAACCTCTGGAAGGAAACTTTCGTTGACCATTGAAAAGAAATTCATTTTCGGAGAAAACATGGAAAATGAACGGATCATAAATCAATGAATGAAGCTGAAGTACAAAAGGAGTAAGCAAAGTGAAACTGACGATGAATCTATTCAAAGACTACGACTATAAACGATGGCCTCAAAAATTGATTCTGTTCTCTTCTCAACACAAATAAGCCAAAGAAGAATAAACAACTTCGCAATGATTTGAAATACCCATTCGCGCTATGTATGCCTTCATTCATCGTATGCTTCCAATCCACTCAACTTTCTCATAAATACACATAAACTACTGTTATTATTTTTCCCGTTGAATGTCATGATTATTCGTGATCAAAATTTCAAGTATTACAAGGACGAACGAATATTACATATGTAAAAAGGACAAGTAGGATACATCAAAACCTTCGAATTCAATGCAAATAACAACCGAAAGAAGAAATCCCAACAACGCCTAACACTATAAACGAACGTCTTCAAATAAACAAGAAAATGATGAACATCCCAAACCCCAACGAGAAAAACATCAAAATTTTACAGTGACACAGCTGAAGGAATGCGTGAAACAATCAGCTAAGATAATAGTCTCGTAAACGAACAAATACAAACAAAATTTTTGTTTACGCCTATCCAATTTTTTAATTTGAACGATTGCAAACAGCAGGCGCACAATAGATGAGTACATGCTCTCGACGAATAGATGAACGAGCGGTCGTCAAAACTGGAACGAATGCGAGATTAATCGACAGTGAACAAGTGTGCAATAATCAAAAGTATGCAAATTTATGCACGTCTCAGTTGCCCCGAGGGACGCATATAGCCACTGCTGCTATCCAACAGTGGTCAGTATCTATTCCCCACGTACTTCCGATATTTTTTCATGTACACACGCTCGGCAGTGAACTATTCTTGAGAAGTGTACTCGGCGATTATTAGTCACACACTTGTTATAATTCAATAGCAGCATTACTGCTTATCAATACGTCTAATTCAATTTAAAACATACTCATCAATGTTTTCCGATAAAATTCGATTATATGGGATGGGTGTGATGCTAGTTTAGAGAGATATCGCTTGGCGAATCAAATAAATTGTAATGGAAGGGACGGAAATGATTCAGAACGGAAAGGTAACGGGCACGACATAAGTGCGAAAGTGTTAAGTTATGGAATAAAGTAAAGTTACTGATGAGTTAATAAAATACATACAAGTAAGAAAAATGAGGCGTATAGTATTTAAACGGATTTTAAGCGATCCTCGTGAACACTTGTTGACCTTTATTGATTGGGTGATGAAAGTGTGAATTATTTGTTTGCATTGTGGTTTAATGATGAAGAAAATGTGATGCAGTTTGTCGGCGGCTTTGAGGCTTTTGGTTGAATGACTGGATTTGTGTGGTTCAATGCATATTCACAACAAACAATCATATCGATTAAACACTTGTCAAGGCCTTCATAAAGGTCATCTGAATGCTCTCATCGTAACAATTTTATGCTTTGATCGATCTCTTGAAACGGCAATATTCAAATTATGATCATTCGTCTTCATAAGGAGACAAGATGAAACAAAAGAAGATCAATTATGCATTTCTCTCGAAATAATGATTTTTTCTTCATCTAAGGAATTGCTGTTTAAGCACTGATCCGTAAACTGTACAAGTATTTCTTCTGTAGTTATAGTTGACAACATTGTTTTTTGAACACTGCAAATACTCGTAAAAACGGAAGGTGCTCTGAGTTTTCGTAAACGATGATGTTAGTAGATTTAAAATGACTTGATTACGCAATTGAGCGACACTTTCCGAGACGAAATTGAATTCGAAATTGAATGGTGAGAAGACGAAAGAAGATACTGGCGTGATAAATGAAACGGAATCGTGCGCCGAGTCGTATTCTAAACAATCGTAATTGAGCTATTAGAATATCCGTGAAGCAGCAGCAGTAGCGTTGTTTGTGCTAAATTAATTTCATTCACAAAACAAACGAACGGAAATTCGATCGATGTACAATCGACAATCTAAGGCTGGGAAATCGAACAGATTGAGATTCGTTATTTTCGTAAGCAGCACTTTTAAAATCAACAATGACTGTCATTCAAAGTTGCTCGGTGCAATTGAAAAGGGATACCTCAAGAAATGCCCGCAGAAAATGGTATGCAGATGAGGTGCACTCAAATAACTGCTGCCGTTGCTACTTCAGAACTCTTACGACTTACAATTTGCTGAAGAACAACATTTACAGAGAAATGCCAAATGGATATTTTGAACGCACAACTGACTTAATGATAATTTTTCCTATCAATATAACGCATTTCTTCTCGACGGTACAAGTTTGCAGACAAATAAAGTTGGTGGCAATCAGTTCGACAATTCTCTAAATTATGCTATGCTTTTGTCCTGCTATCACAAATGAAGAGTATGCAAGTAACTGCAATCATTTACCGTTACCGATCTGCACTCAACCAACAAAATTAAGCTCAACAGCGATTGCTCAATGAATCTGGTGTTTGCAGAATGCAAAATGAAGCTAGGGTGAAACATGAATAATTAGCTAATATGTATTACTTCATGTCGTGAATTAAGGACCTGGCTGATGCAATTTCTTAAATATTTTTCAAGGGAAGTTACCGATCCATTCAGGGCGAGAAATGTAACCGATCAAGATTTTGACGAAGCAAAAAAAGATTGTTGTAAACACAAAAAAATATGGAAATAAGGTAACTTAACTGTTCCATCAACACTCATTTAAATTAGTTTAAAAAGCCACTTCAAGCGTATTTCTGATAGAAAATCTTGAATTTGTGTATGAAGTAAGGGTGTAAAGGAATGATATTTTCTTTGGAGAAGGGGATCTGGGTTGAGGCTGGGGGATAAGGGATTTCCAAATTTTTGTCGGGAAGAATCTGGAAATCATCATTAAAGATAACAACTTAATAAAAATACACATACACAATAAGATATGGCAAATAAATCATTATGAGGAACAAATGGTAGAAATACGCATAACCGTTATAGACAGAATAAGTCAATGAAATGATCTGGTTCGATATTCGCGTTCACTATTGCTGGTATCATAATTAACATTATTTTTGGTCATGTTGCTAAGCATAGCTTGTTGTAAATATGTCCATACCCCCCGTGGTGTTGCTAGTAGCTCATAATGACCATCACCCACCTTTTCTCGATTAAATTCTTAATCGTATGATCTCGCTGCTCAATTCCATGCTTTTACGCAAATACAAAACCAGCCAAATAGAAGCAATCGCCTCATGAGTTTGAACTGACTTCACGAAATGCTGCTGACAATCGCATTACTACTACTTCCAAACGAAACACTGATTTAGCCTATGCATTATTGCATCAAATAACTATAATAAGAGACTGCCATTGTTGTCATTCTGATTCATGCTTACTATTGCTTTTGTTATGCGACATGACGCAGTACAGCAAAATTCATTACTTGATACTTCTTCCATTCTACATTATTAAATTCGCATGAAACAACTCAATTTCAATTGCATCAGCAACACCTGATAGAACAATCATTTGCACATTATCCGTCTAGAACGGTGAACTTTTGCATATTTGTTTGACTATTTTTCTGCCTTAAATAAATCTCTGCAGTCCTCTTAGGGCCAGCTGCTCAGATTTCACGAACAACTTGGTAAGTGGTTATCTGAACACTACTTTCGAAATCCGAATGAGTTTTTCTTCGACAAATATCAACATCTAAACCATTAACATCATTTAATCGAATCAATCATTGAATACCACCAACTGAGATTACTAAGGCGAATAATTTAATCCAACTGCAGCATCACTATCATCCAGCATTTCAAAGACAAATAAGAAACAAAAAGATAAATCAGTGATTTGACAGAGTGAATGAACGGGGATATTATGTAAATTTCATGCGTTGCTGAATGAACATTACTTGCCAATCGTTGTTTCTGAATAAAGTCAATCGAATGCGAAGAAGATTGATTGAAGAAGTACGCGTTAATTCGTACACATGATAAATCACATGAATTTTACAAGTGAACACAAATCATTTGTCACATTCTACCCACTTATGGAATATGCACACTCTCTCATTCGAATGTTCGCGTATCACACACGAATGAACTAACTGCTGGTGAATTCAATGCCACTGTTTCAATCATTATCTCTGCAACTCTGACAACTTACTACAAAAAATATCAGCTGAGAGTATCATTGCTTCAGTCACTCAATATGAAAATAACATTTTTGCAAACAACCGTTTTGTACTTATTACTATCGCTTAATGGAATACCGAAGCAAAGGCAACACTCAGACAGTCCTCCTTCGTATAAAATTTCGTTCTATTTGTAATGTCCGACTTGCAAAATTGATCGTATTGGCAGCAAAAACAACAGTGTATAAACTATAAGCGCTTGAAAGAGGGATATATTGTACTTATTGTACATCACAATGTAGAGTATGCTTGATAAAAAAATTGAAAATTCAGCAATCACATGATGGAAATGGACGGTGGATATGCATATATCCATACTTTTCACAGACTGCGAGAAACATTTTATAAATAGAAACGAATGAAATTATAAAGTGATAGCGGACTCTGAGTGATGCTGTACACTCGAAGATGTGCATATCAAAAGGTTACGAGAAGAGAAATCTAGAATATTCATAAGCTTCAATTGATGGCATGTTTCTGAATGGGAGAAAATGTGAAAGGAAAAATGGTTGGGAACACTCTTAAGAATATTAACGAGGAGGGAGGGTAAATGAATGGTTTTGTTGAAGCGAAACGATGTAATGATGCTGCTGAGATGAGCGTGCTCGAATGCAGAGCAAACGTCCAAATAGAAGACAACATCATCTCGAGGACACAGCCAACGGGTCAAGCCCAATTCAATTAGTACGCAAGGGTGTTGTTCATAATCATATCCCTCCCTTATTTCTTATGTAGCAATTATCATGTTTGCATAATTATTATGTACACATTTATTTATTAGTATATGAATGGATATAGATTATTCGTATATGTTCATGTATACATAACTCATTATTATCACTATTTTACAACATTTCTCAATTAACCCCAATATTAACAACACCCCCACCACTTTTTTACTCTGGAAGAATGACAACAATTATCGTAATTATTTACTACCGCAATACTGAGCAAAGAAGTAAGTTTCAGTTATTCATCACAAAAGTCAGCAATTTTCAGGAATATGGCTCATGAGGAAAATGGACAGATAGATTATTTGTATGAATAAACAAAATAAAGTGGTGAAGTGACACATAAACTGCCCAAAAATGCACAAAAGAAAATGGCATTCAAAAAATTTACATGAAACAATTACATGCGGATACGATAAAAACAACGAGAATATAAACAAAAATCATCACAAATCACTACTGAATATGCCAAAAACTACATATTCCGCATTCTATATCTAGCAAGTTTGAACTGAAATGTACATTAGAAACAAAGAAGTACTATTCAGGAAACTTCACAACAGCAACGAAAGCTTAATGAAATTGTTTTTAACTCACCTGGAGCATTTCGAACCTGACTATCTAAATTTAAAGTATCTATTAAATGAATATGGCAGACACATAAAAATTCTTTAACAGTCATACAGATGCAATATGTTAATGGTTGGACAAATAGCCGAAATGGCAAGAAATTCTATGAAATTTCGAAATTCACAACGCTCAAAATCTTGTACATGAATAATGCGATAAATTTTACGTTTGTTGGAATATCGTAAGGGATTATAACGGGACTGAGACAAGAGACAGAAGCTCTCATAATAGGAAGTTGAACAGAAGGCTTCTTCCAAAGAAATTAAGTGCAAAAACTGAACATAAAAAAAGTTGACTGAAATCTGCTTCAAAGTTGAGAACAATAATAAGGCGATAGCAACATGCATGTGCAGAATTCAGAATGTCGAGGTGGTACTGCTTGTGTTAAACAACACACAATAACGAGTAATATGGATTTCGTTAATGACGATTCGATCAGAGAAATGGATCAAAACAACGCTGAACACCTACAGCTCTTTGCTAGATGCTAGACTGAGACTATATACATGGCTCACTGAATTAAGAGGGATGAGTTATGATTGATGAGCATGCAAACTAAACCAATCACTTACCATCTTCAGCTGTACGCCTCCGAACAGTTTCACTGCTCGGTCCAAACCCTTTCTCGGTTCCAGCCGCCACACTCACTTCATAAATCGTAAACGGATCAAGACCATCAATACGCGCTTGTGTTTCTTGATCAGCGCTTCGTATCAACTCTTCCCATTGATTATCATCAACAACTTCTTCACTTGATGAATGAAACGTTGATGAGATATTCTCGTTCGATGTATCAACAAGTCGCCATCGAATTGCATAGTTTATAAGTGCACCATTTCGTTGTTCTTCTGCTGGTGGTTCCCATTTGAGCATCAATGCTTTTGAAGACACCGATTCAATATCAACGATTTTTGGTGCACCGGTTGGCACTAAACAATCCAACAATAAAACACACCACTGAACAACATCAATAAATTACTGACAATATAAACTGAATCCCGTTGACACTATAACCAACTGACAAAATAAACGACAGAAAAATTTCACAACACAACACAGCAAGACATCGGGAGCTACTGTCCAAGAATTTGTTCTAGTTTTTAAGCTTTGAGCAATGAAAAACAACACAATCAAGCTATTCTGAGGAAGTATTGCCTTAACTAAAACATTCTGCGAAGGTAACTTACAAATCAGGAAAACAAGAATATTTTATTACAGTAAATAAAAATGAAGCGAACTGATGATAGACGTAAGACAGAACGAGTAGCTACTTTGAGTCATAAAGTGGGAATTTTTGACTAGGTTTTCGAATAGAAGAAGAGAATAAGTTTAAAAGAAATACTACCGCTTTGATTAGTCCTCACGTTCACTTCTTCACAATACGCACCAAGTCCTCTGGCTGACTGAGCTGCTACTCTGCAATAACGTCTAGCTGATGCACTAAACTCAAGTAATCTCGAAGATTCTAAAAAAAGCCGAGTGCAATGACTGATGAATACTGACCTAAATGAGTAGAGGGTGTTCGGTTCAAGACCATCAATGATATGCTTCTCGATTGGTGACGTTAACGTGAGCTCCTTGCCAATACCTGTTGATGAATTGAAACGTATCGAATATCCCACAATGTTGAACGAATGCAATGGTTTTTCCCAACTTAACTGAACTCGTTTCGAATCCAAAGCCCTCGCTGACAAACCGGACGGCTGACCTGGGACTGAAAGTGACAAATATTAAAGCTTCAACAAAATAACTTTCAATGCTTATTCTGAAGACGTGAATGAAGAAGCGATTAGCACGAATTTGCTTGAGTGCGATTCACCGTTTCCAGAGGAAGATGAATTAAACGGAGGATGAAAAGAAAAGCCACATACTGCCGTGTTTCGTGATAACGGTAACAAGTTGAGACATCGGGCTGAGTCCTTTCGAATTCCTTGCTTGCACATGGATGTAATATGTTCGTTCCGTTTCCAAATTATACAGCGTGGTGATCATTTCATCGGCTTTTACTTCTTGCTGAACGGTTAATAAATTTCTAGGAACAGGAGCCATACAAATTGACACGTCAACTGAACCAATGGATCTATGTGTAGTTAATATTTCTTTCAAGCACTGCTTCTTTGCTTACATCAGAATGATCAATCGAAAAACATGCATTGAATGCGAACGACGCTATCAGTTTGATTGTTGATCGAAACAAGTGCCCAATCTCATGAGGATAAATAATTGATTAATGCCAAAAGCGTAAAGTTTGAATATGAATTTGAAACACGAGTGCTTATTTTAACAGTACTGACATAACAATAATCATCGCTCGCAAGATTGCCTATTCTAATTGAATGAAGAACTATTGATCTCGATAGTATCTGTTATCGTATTGCACAAAAAACTTTTTCGGTTCCAATAAACAATTAAAGCTGGTATTAGCAGCGAACAAACCAATCAACCTATGCATATTCGTTGAAAGGTATGTATCCACTTCAACTCTAGAACACCAACAATTAATTTGAAGCACTTACCATTTTCCAAAGAGGATATGGTGTAGAAACCTCCAAATTTGTGTAGTAAATTTTATATCCCTAGAAATTGAAACATTCAAATTCATAGCAAATAACTACCTTATCGACAGATAAATTTGTTTTAACATCAAACTGAAATCAGTCAAAATCAAGGAAGAATTTCGTAAGTGATGGAGTACGGACTGTCGAAAAGGCAAGAAAAAGATAAAGAAAAGGAGAATTATACGGCATAATCGCACCCACCAGAATAAGACCATTCGGTTTTTCGGGTGGATCCCAACGAACGAGAATCGAGTTGCGATTAAGAGCTCTTGCTTGAACCTTTTGTGGAGGACTACTCGGTGCTAATTCACCTGTTTGTACCTCCTTCGGCATAGTCGCCGTACCTTTTCCAATAGCATTCACAGCCAAAACCGAAATCTCATACAACTGAAATTATGACAGCGACATCTTGAGATCTTAGATGTGATCGAAAATAAGCTTTCGATTTTCTAGAATGGCATTCAACTGTTTCTGCTTCATCAACATGTACGAATGAGCGAAGTGTCACTCAGTTGATAAATTGACTCTTGAATAATTAGATACTTAATAGTAAATGCAATTTTCGATGATCTACACTATTGATGTTTCTGTTCCAGTTAAAATGCTCTATTCCTGTTCTATTCCACAGAATAGAATAAAACAGTTCCGAAAAAAAGACGCACAGAACAGAGTAGGTCGGAATAGAACCGATTTTGGCTGTTCTTTCAACTGTTCTCTGTGAAGTATTGCAGTGATTATGAGATGTGCTATCATGGTAGTATTATTGCCGCTGTTATTATTATCATTATCTATTATCATTGCTATTTCTTTTATTACTTGTCAATATAATTTTATTACTATTTTATTATTATTATTATTATTATTATTATTATTATTATTATTATCATTATTATTGTCATTTTCGTTAACATTATTATTATTGTTGCATTCATTCTTTTTGCTAAGTCAACGTTACACACTAAGTTACATCCACTCCATTAAAACACTGCTCGTAGTATAATGGCAGTAGTCAAATCATACGATAATTTTTAATGTTTTAAATTCGAAAACTTATCAACTGAGTGATTTGGAAGATGTTTTACAACGCTAATAAACATTCATAAATAATCTCATGGGTTTTTTTGCCAAACCATGGATTATTATTATTTCGTCGAAGGATGTTTGAGGCTCCTGCAAGGGTGGTGGGGGAATTATTTCTCAAGTGATTCGGTGGTGATAGTTGTTAGTGATTCGGATCCAACAGAAAACACCATATTTGATAGAATTAGTGAGAGAAGAAAGGCCATTACTGAGAGATGAAACAACTGCATCAAGGGATAGTTATCGTGGTCGATTCTCAAATCTGCTAAAGGCTGTCTGTGAGACATTCCCTCAGGAAATAACTAAGAGATGCAACTCTGACTGCGATCCTATTTTGAGTTGTTGATCATACTTTGAGCTCTAGAAGCAGTCTATTCATATTTCATGCCCCAATAAAAGTTTTACTCTGAAGAATTGAGTCGGCTTGAACAAATCTGTTCATTCTAGACTCACCACTGTGGGAAACTGCGCGTCAGTTTGAGACTGAACTGTTGAGACAAACCGTGCTCGAAGTGTCATTCGAGATCAGCTGAGCTTGCCAATGGTGCTGGGCAAGCACGTATGGGGTCGTTTACATTGCTGGAATGTTTTAAATCCAGCATTGCGGGGCCAATTCCCACTCGTCATAACGAATTTGCATCCAAAGGTTTAAGGTTACAGTGCCTCTGTTCCTCAAAGATACTGGCTACCAAAACCCGGAGTACTCCGTTCTTTCCCAATTATCACCACCAAAACCTTTGATTCCCTGCGTGGAGGACAATTTTCTCCCACCCCAATTTTTCTCCGTGTTGTACTATTTCCGCCAAAAAAACACGCTTGCAATCCTAATTGCCACAACTTTTATCCTGCCATTTTTCTGACTGAGGGAACGGAAATAGAGCAGCTTAAACGGCAGAACAGAATAGAACAGAACAGAGTAGAATAGGACAGAATAGAACATTTTGCCAATAGCAACATTACTAATCTGTACACATACCTGATAAGGCTCTAGATTTGTAATAATCGTATTCGTCACCTCTGCAGGCACTTGTTTCTCTTTGAAAGCACTTGATTCACCATATCTGAAAATGACTGACTTAATCTCTCAAATCAGTTTTTTCAAAATGCAATCAGCACACGATAGACATACGGTTAGAAATCCACCTTTCTATTGGCATTGTGCAATTAAAGTTTTTTAAAATAATTAAAGCGAATTTTAGGAACAAAATTCAGTGCTGTAACAAACACTGAACAGAAACAAATAACGCATGAATAAGTGCAAAGGTGAGAGGTTGAAGGTGACGTGAGGACTGATGCGATGTTGTGAGGTGAGTCGCATGCTCGTGGTGCTGAGATCAACAGTTACTATAAATGACATTAACGCACTCTCAATTATTTTGATGCAGTAGTAGTCAACCAAATCACTTTGAGTTTATCATCATCAGCCTCAAAACATGCCAACAATATTTTTGCAGGATAAATGTTATTGCTGAATAAGTGCACTAATTTCAGTGCGGTTAACGATCGTGCTCACTCGTTAACGAAATTCATAATAAGTTCAAAGGACTATTGTTGATTATACGGAAAAAGAGTTAGCGCCAATCGGGCCTCGTTGTACTGTTCGCTTCAGATGGCGTTACTGCCGTTAACTCGCGCATAAAGATTTAATGAAACTAGTAGCGATGCTGTAAAACAATGAAATAATCACAGTGATGTCGACGATCCATAAATTCACAATCGACAAGAGAAATTTGGGCATTTTATGAAATTTATCTTGACATCAATGAAAATATAATGTTCATATTGATGTTACCATTGAATTATTGATCATAAAATGGTAGCATATAGAGCTGACAACAATGTACTTTTATAAGAACAACGTAAATGTTTTATTCTTCTTTTCAGTCAATTTTGTAAAGACAATATTTGAGATTTTTTAAGGTAGTCCCGAAAACGACTTATTTCACTATCTGAAAGATTTGTTCGTTAGCAGTGAATTGATGAGCGGTGTCATCTGGACTAAGGGAGAAGCGAATAAATAAATGAATACTGGACGAATTTTAAGCTTGGAAGAAAAAAGAACTAAGTGAGGATGATGCATGTCATACTTCATAAATATATGAAGTAGACGATTGATTCCGTCTATGGATCGTGTGAAAAGTGAGTGGCCTAGAGGAGAACTGTGAAAGTAATCAACTAACATTGATGAGGCTTAAGACTATAATCAATTCACTACGAATTCAAAGCAGTCAGCATAGCTCCTTCTTTTCATCACCTTTCTGAGAATGTTCTTATCTTCAGTTATTTTCACGTTTCAACTTCAATGTGTGGTGGTTGTTCGTATACATTATCTAGCAAACTACTACTAAACATTCCGAAAACTTACAGCACAAGAGCGATCGAAAAGGTGCATTACTGGAATAATCAAGGCCGAGCTAAAAAACAGTGTTTCGGAAGCAGTAGCATAGGCAGCAGCAGGCTTCAATATTAATGAGATCGTCGTTCGTTCAGACCTATGATAAAAAGCGAAAACTGTGATGATAACATACAAAAAGATCATGCAATGTGCATCAGTGCTAAATGCCTACAAAGCTGCAAAAAGCCCGATGGTAGTAATATATTACGTTGAGAAAACCGTAAATAATGATCAACAACACTATCTGCACTATCAAAATATAATTTTCTTAAGAATTGTGATACAGCTTCAATACGACTACCAATTTGCAGGTGTAAATGCTTTCACATAACTAAATAACCAGCATAAAAACGGCTCTAGAAGCACCTAAGCGTTGAAGCACTGATTAATACTACGCGAAATGAACAACAGTATATGTCACTTACAAAACCAAATTATTCCGCTTCATCCCACTGCAAATTTAAATGATGAAAATAATGCTGAAAAGTTCAGATTTCCGTTATAACAACTCTTTCGGACCAAATTAGTTTTTTGAATTCAACGATTCATACAACTGTGCAGAATTCGATATGCCGGAATGTAAGTATTCGAAATGATGGGAAGAGACAAGGAACCAGAGGGAATAATTCACTGAATATTCACAGCGATAACTAAAAATTAGTTTTTGAAGGCAACGATGGCTATGAATAATCATTATACTGATAACCGTTATGAAGTTAAATGCTGAATTCAACTGTAAAATATCAGAATGGAATGTCAGTGTTCTCTTTCAAGCACATCTAACGAACTATGGAACACTGAGGCAGTCAACTATTGAACACTATCAGTTCAAAACTCGAATTGAGACTGAAAATGATAAGAAGCGAGCTGATTGCTAAAATCATTAAAAGTTGATAAAAGAGATTACTAAAATTACCACTCTCAGATTAATAAAAGCATTAGCATAGTTTATTTTGACAAATTCATAAAATTAGAACGTCTGTTCATACTGAAAAGAAATTGATGAGCATCTTCGAGGGAGTAATATGGCGAAACGAGATTCAAGAAAAAGAGAGCACGTAACAATTAATGAATAAGATGATGACAAATATGGCAATGGTTGCTTGCAAATGAAAGGAACAAAAAATGTATGTTAACGTGTGGATGATGTGTGAAAAAAGCTTCGTGAAAACTGGAAAAAAGTGGTGCGCAACAAGACAAGAATTAAAGATTGAAGATTACTATTAAGCCAAATGTTCTTATCGGAGAGTGAGCCTAATTTTCATGTTTTTCTCAATGTTTAATAAATTCAAAAACAGCTAACAAAAATCAGTTGGAAGAACAAAATAAAAGATGAAAACTACTAAGTAAATTATCAGTGAGGGTGTAAAGTGGATTTGTGCATGAGATCAGCTGTAAATGAACGAAGTGAGAGATATATACTTGAAGTGACTCACTCGGTGCGATTGATTGGAAAATGACTGCGAGAAGTCGACACATTCCTTCAAATGCTGCTGCTTATTCATTACAGTACTTACAATGCTTTGTGCATCTGCATCATTTCAGTCAATTGCAAGAGCAATATTTAATTAATTAGGATAATTCATAAACATTGCCGTTGCCCATCCTACTTATGCACACAAACGGATAGAATGATTCTGCTTGAATGCAAACATCGCTGCTCGTTACCTATAATCGCACTGCGTTGAAGATGCCACATAACGTCAACTCAGGAACGCCAACTGCCAAAAGGTCAAAGTCAACGTCACAAACACTGCGAAAACATCGATTAGCCGAAACGTCGACCGATTAAAAAGTCGACCAGTTATTATTGTCAGATAGTTAAACTTTTGATCAGTTTGTAAAACTCTTCTGGCACTCCCTCTGACGGCAGTCATTTCCAGGTTGATGTTCTTTTTGATCCATACAATTAAACATTTCAGAGCATACTACGAACAGGCTTGAGCTGAGGATCAGGGCTTAGTTCCTAGATTTAGACTTAGACGTAGGCTGAGACATAGGCTGATGCTGAGGCTTGACCCAGGCTTAAGTTTAGGCTAGGGCTTACCGCGGGATCAGGTTGCGGCTTAGCAAAGTTGATGCTTAGGTTCACCTAAGACCACATAATTTATAAAATTGACGGTGGCGAAAAATCATGCACCCCATTGGTTGCCCCTTACGAAGGCGCAATATGTGCAAAGGTAGTGTCGAATTATATATCGCTACATGAATAAATGAATGAATTTTTCCATCTGCGCTCTGATGCTTCTTACCGATGATGATTATTATTGATTTGCAGTCTGCATGTTAATGAACAGTCAATGTTTTGACCGGTTGATCGGTTAACGTTCTCGATTTCGGCGTTGTGATCGATTGAATTTTTCAGTGGCCTTCGGAAGTAATGAAGCTATGTCATGCTACACTTCAGCTTTTTTCTGATATCCAGTTATATGTGCTTAATTTCAAGTTAGCTGAAGATTGCATGGGTACCAACATAGGCTGTGATTGAGGCTTAACTCACGCTGACGTTGAGCAGTGTCAGTGGTGCTTTCGTGTATGCGCTTCGTAAACGCTATCAAATTATTAAACAGAAACGCTCAATGGACATAAACAGGACCAAATCCTGTTGTTTCCCTCTCTCTTAGCTCGCTTTAACAAGCAGCAAATAACATGGATATGCATATGCAGAGCATACATTTAAAAAAAACGGTTGTTAAACCATGCTATTTCATATGATATTCACTCATATGTGCTAACGACTATTTCTGTGATTTCATTTAAGAATTAACTGTCGTGAAATAAAATTAACGTCAATTCATTAACGAAAGTCCGAAGTGTCACCTCTGATGATGCAAATAAACGGACGAATGAAGTGTTACATGTTGCTGTTAGACAAATAAATAATCAAACGAAAAAATAATGAAGAAATCAAATGAACGAAAAGAAAACACTGCAAATGGCGTGCCATTAGAAGAAAATAATCTGCAGCATTCGCGTTGAAGCTTAAGAAAATGCTTAAGAAAATGCTGATTCATCAACGAGGAAGAGAGACTGCTCAGTGATGTGATAATGATAATATGATAGAAGAAAAATAACGACGTCGCAGGCATGAAATGCGAACAATGATGCAGTTTATCAGGCTTAATGAAGTGGTGTTTGGAAACTGGATGATGACGAAGTTAAGTTTGGAATAATGGCATCGTTCACAACGAAACTAACTATGAACATGAGTTCAGTGAGGTGGAAAAAACACTTTAAAATTATTGTTTGTGAGCGGAAAATAGATTGGAACAACAGCTTTGGGTGAGAGCAGTTACTAATACATGTTACGCGTATCCCATGCGTGACTTGTTTTAAAAATACTCCTCGAATCGAATTAAATGAAGCAATCGTCACAACTCATTGCTAACTACTTGTTCTTTTTACCACATTTTATGAATTTTATCCGGCGAAATGGAGAAAAAATACAGAAATTGCATCCTAAATCATTGTTGATAGAATAAGTTAGAAGGATTGTTGTATAAGCTAAAACTATGACCAGTTGATCAAAGATTGATAGATAAGTGGCAATGGAAGGAATGAAACGATCAGAAGAGAAGAACACATCAAAGTGTCGATGGCAAACTGAGAAATGAGCAAGCATGTGTCAGATCAGATATCAGCAGAACACACTCGAACTTGAAATGAATCGTCAACTTTTATGCAGTGAATCAATCGATCAGCCATTACAATCATCTCGATAAAACTAACTTTTGTCGATATCGCACCAAATAACTCTTCACCGGTTCATTCTCAAGAATCAGTTCATCCCACCGTATGGCCACACTATCTGCAGTCACCTCGATGATCCGCAAGTTCCTCGGTGCCGGTGGTAACGCTGAACATTATTAGCCCATCTATCAACAGTGATATTAAAATCACATACGAATGAAATATAACAATAATAGAAAAACTAGATAAACGACAAATCAAAGCGAATATTTAAATGGTTTGTCAAACCTCTAACTTCAACCATCGTTGTTGCTTCAATATTTCCCAACTTGCTGACTGCTATACATGTATAGTTCTCCGTTTGTTCCACTCGAGTCAGTGTAAGAACATTTTTACCTGAATTCAATTAAGTCATCACATTCACATGTTACATCTGCACTGATCAGCCAACGTCACATTTGATGTGTTTAAAAACCGCCGCACTGCATTGTCGAAAGTTTTCTAGTTGAATTTCATCTCGCAACGCAAAAGAAAGGGCTGTGTGAATAAACACAAGTGCGCAATAATATCTTTATGAAAATTTTCGAGAAATAATGTATATTAATTTAGTAAACACCATCACTAAACAGGTTCATCACAAAACGAATCGAGAACAACACAAGAAAAAAACATTGTACAGCATGCGTTGCTTCCCCCAGAAACTAGTTGTGAAAGTTATGCTGAAAACAATATCGCTCAAAATTTCTCCTACATTCGTCGAATTATTGAGCTCAAATTCTGTGTTTTTTAATATCAAATCACATGGATTAATTTTAGAATCATAGCACGACTTTCTAAGCCGTATAAGAGTATCTTTTAAAATTACTCATAGAAAGGATATCAGATTGCTGAAGAAGACTTACAACAATCGATCCTACGGAAGAAGGAGGGAGCTTACTACTGATTGGGAGCCTAGAACTAATAATGTCCAATAAAGAATGGTTAATGAAATGACTGAATGTGGCTCAGCAAAACAACTGAAGTGCGGTTGCGCTGTTTCTCACCGCTTTAAAAAAGTAGCAACGTTAAAAGGACACGAGCATCTGATATTGTGTACATTTCATTTTAAAACTGATTCTTCATATTCTCCAAATATTGTTGGATTCAGCCAAGAAAACAATACATACGATAAAATACCTATGGGTGCTGTCTGTGGGTCATTCAAATAGGTGTCGTCTGATTTCTTCCAGAAGACACGTGGCATTGGATAGCCGACTGCAACACAGGTCAGGTTGATTGCACCACCTGGTCCCACTTTATAGAGCCGTTCGAGCTTATAGGAGAAATATGGAGGTACTCGACGCACTAAAATTGTATTAATCAATGCCATAATTACTTATTAAAATAAGATATTCGAATTGATTGCGGTAGGTACGCATATTCAAAATAACGAATATAAAATACTATACAGCACTTGCAATGGGTAGATCAAAAATGAAGACAGCAAATTCGACATAGCACACTGTGCACATAAATGTCATCGCATGAGTGAAGGGAGAGCGTAATTTTAATTGAATTTTAACGAAGAATTATGAATATGTTTCTCCTTAGAGACTGCGCTAATAGTTGGTGCTCACTTCGACAAAACTCAAACTAATGACTCCGGACAGTTATATGGACACTTTAATTAATTCAAATTCAGATACTGAACTGAAGATGAGAGCCTATTCCAATGAATATCGCCAATATTAGAACATTACTGTGCTCTAAATCTAGCATACGTAATTACAACATTATTGCAGGTCACTCAATGTGTGTCTGTAGAGAGTGAGGGATGCTGAGATCTCGAAATTACAACATCGACTCAATATAAATAGGCTGATGACGTTTGATTTGATGACGTTCATTTAATGATGTGATTAAGCGCACCCTGATTCGTTTCGTAAGCAGTTATTACAGCTCACACACTTCAATTTGCCGTCATATTATTACCTATTACCACTGAGACTGAGTCAAGAATGCCGTTTGAATCATCGAAATCACATTCATTCCATATTTTCCTAGCAACACCACTTATAGCTCAGTCTGACCGTCAGTGAAACCACAACGAAGAGAACAGCTGAGGTTCACACCTTAATCAACAGCAGAGCTCATTATAAATTCCGGAAAATTTTGGGATAAATATGGTAGAAATATTGTAACTTTTGAAATATTGTAATAAACATCAGAACTCTTAAAACTTCAACATGGAAAGACATTTTCTATATTTTCGGTTATAACACCTCCCTTGATATTAATATAAAAGTTAGTTCATGTTCAAGCCTATAAGGCAGAATACATGTTTAGGCTTAGAACGAAGACTAATCAATACGCTGCCTGAGGGGTATTCGAAAAAGTATGTTGCTTTTTCAATCAATTTAGCACTTTTATATGTCAGCTGAATGCCTGATTGAAATTTAATAGACGTATTTTCAAGCTGTTTCAATTTGTAACATTGTTTTTGTTTTGCTGCTCTGTTTTTGCTGCTCCGATCGCATATTACATGGAAAATCTATCGAACAGAAGATACGTATATGCGCCATCAGTAAGTGGGTCAACTTTCATGACTCTTCCTTCCATCATAGGATTGTGGAAACTCTTATAGTATGACAGGTTCATATGCCTTAGGCTTACGGATGATCGTGCTATAGGCAATGACAGTGCAGAAATATTTCATTCTGAAAATAGTTTGGAGCGACTGAAAAAATGCCACATTTTTAAAAGGCGGATAAAACGGCAAGTAACCTTTAACGTAGAGATGAGCAGCTTTGGAGTGTATAACACCAGCGGTATTACGTGCAACACATTCATATTTTCCTTGATCTTCTTCCCTGGCTTGTTGAATCATAAGTGCACCTAAAATGCAGATATTGACATGACCTCATGTTGACCATTCAATCAAGAATACTCAATCGTAAACAAGATGATAGCAGCAAGTTGAAAGGCAACAACAACTGAAATGTGCAATGCGTACGTACTGCAATAATGCAAAATAAAGATTGAGAAGTAAGTTATCACATGCGATTATTGCTTGTTGAAATGTGATATGATAGAAATAAATGATCAGATGCAGTAAAGCAGCGTGAATTGTGATCATTGGCATTCTTTCTGAACAATCAATCCAACAGTAAACTTTAAAATGTTGTGGATTTGTGCAGACTCTTATGTTGTGAAGAAGCATGCTCATAGAGCAGCGATAAATTGATATGACCGTTGTTGGGCAATAAACGAATGCAAATTTAGAATTCACTGTAACTTTTTGTTCAACAAATGTTCTCAACTCATTTCCGTCAGTATACTTTTGAAACGTGGAAGTTGAAGCTGAACGATTTTTGGATGCGCATGGAATAACATGTTGAGGAGATTTCAAAAATGAAATGAATTTCGGCGATTAATTGCTAATGATAACGACATGTTCTGCTGCAACTTCAATAAATTGCAAATTGCAACTTTCTGTATCCCTTGGTACTTTTGAAATCGTGAAGTACTGCCCGAAAACAATACAATAAAATTCTGTCGGAACAAAAAAAAATCCATTTTCAATTCAATAACAAGCAATCTATCCTGAATAATGAATCAATTCTTCATTATTTGCTCATAACAACAATAAATAAACAATAATCAATCAATCATTCTGATAAGAACTAAGCTATCGAACGCAACAAAAGAGAAGAAATGTGTGAAATCGTTGAAGGTAGCATGCTGATTAGTCAACTGCTTCCGTTCGATATGATTTTGACTCGACTACATCGTTTGTTATAAATGATCAGAATGGAGAAACAAATCGCCAACCAGTTTCAAAATTCATTGAATGCCCTAACGTACAGTTACACTAATTACATTCAGCGTCGTTCCATCTACAAACTTATACCTCTTTTATTCATAGTCAACTGCTCATTGACCCATGAAGACCACAAACTCAAGTTTTCGAATATCTTATGTCATCATGAAGTTGGTATCATTCTTTCGGACGGCAGTCTACCGAGGTATTATGCTCCTCTAATGGTTTATTTGTGCACGCAGTCCCTTCCATCAATCAGTTGTGTTTCAGTAGGTGCGTGTGCAATGTGCGCTCCAAGATACGGGCTACGAAAAGAAACGATAACTTTCATTTGGACTGATCTCAATGATAATGATTCAGATGCAAAAATAATGCGCAAAAAATTGATACTCGTCGAATTAGGCATACAAAAACACTGAATGTGATTTCACTGTAATTATTCGAAATTTCGAAGCAGTTTCAATTGATAACTGACTTGAACTGTTAATGCATCTCACAACGCCATCAAATCAGATTTAAGGTGCACAACAAAATTAATTGCTTGCACGAAGCAGCATAGTCAATTGCTGAAATCAAATCAAATATCAGTTGTGTTTCAGTGGGTGATGACCAACATAATGACCAACATATGACAATCAATCAATCAATCAACATGAATCACACAATCAATTCTCTCTCTTTCTACTACAGTGCATACCCGCTTACCGATTGCTTTAAGTCGATAATCTAAAATTCATCCTTCAAAACGCATATGCTGTCAGGTATAAATGAGTTTTAAACATTTATACGAGGTGTGCTCAGAGAGTTCGATTCTAATTTGATAAATAGAGCTAAGAGGGGATGCTTTCGTGCAAGTATCTCGATACGCATACATGGGACGATTCCAATGCACTTTCCCGTCTGCAGAAGCTGTCGGTTGACAATATGTGTCGAGTGAAGAAGTGAGAGTGAGCACCGTCGGATTTTTGCTTTCAACAGAAGAACTTGAAAAACGTTGCTGCTTCAAATTTTATATGAAGCTGACAATTGCCAAGTGAATACGATTCGGAGGATTTAATAGAGCTTCGATGGGCAACACACAAATGAAAGAGAGGTAAAACTCTTTCCTCCAAAGACAACCGCTTATCAGTGAAGCGAGCTCTGGTAAGCCGTCAACAACTCGAAATAACGTGTTCATTGAATATTTGTGAGCAGTATCGTTGAGTCACGATCAGAGAAATTGTTGATGAGGGGCACGTAAACACTGCACCCGTTCAATGAGGGGCACGTAAACACTGCACCCGTTCAATGAGGGGCACGTAAACACTGCACCCGTTCAATGAGGGGCACGTAAACACTGCACCCGTTCAATCAACTCTAACAGAATTTCAGTGGAATTTGTACCCCATTCTTCACATTTCATACAGAGTTTCCTGGTCAAACGCAACACGCCTTTGCTCACTCTCCGTACAACTTCTCGCTTTTCCCAAAGCTGAACATGCCCCTAAAAGGGACTATAGAAGACATCATGCGAGATATCAAGTTTCCGTTGGTTCCGAGTGTTGGTCTCTTAAAGATCCAACTGCTTCGCCATCAGTTACCTCTGAATTTACTCGATCAAGCAATCCTTCTTCCCCTGTTCAGTGTTAAACGAAAATTAGTTTTAATCAGCATCATCACCATTTTATTTGCATCTTAAATTAATTATCATCTCCACTGATGCTAAGCATCATATGTGTAATTAACGGTGAAGAGGTCAATATAAAATGCGGCTTCCACTCAAATGCCTAAAAATGCCCTCTGACATTTTCTTTTTAAAAATTATGACAAAATATCAAAAGTGCTTCTTATAGCACTTTGATGAGAAGTTCCATTAAGCGTATGCTTATGTTTCTCGATAAGATCATCGTTTCAACTGGTGATCTGTGGCAGACGCATTCGCAAGCAGCATTGTTACAACGTATCAAAAAAGAGCATTCAACACTGATCCGATTTTATTTTTGAGACCACAATAATCGTTTGTTTCTGTGGTTGAAAATTTAAATGTCAAACACAACTTAGTTTGTGATAACAATATCATTTATCGTGTTCAATCGTATTAATTCCTCTGATTTCAATTTCATTGAAAGCTGATCGTGGGCGATACAGACGACCGAAATGAATCAATCTCTTTTCATTATATTTTCTAGTGCTCTTTTCCCAAAGACTATAGACCCAAACTGAACAAAAACACATGAACAGACTATTTTGAGGAATGCATTTTTTTCTGCGAGTTGAAAAAAAAGCGCAATATTTCTTTGTTTTGAGTTCAAAGGTGTTATCAATGGGAATGAAATCGTTCAATACCTAGATGGAATGAAAAAGATCAGCACTAAGATTTATTTCAGCTTCGAAAAAATGTAAAACAGAATTATATGTACTTTAAATAAACAACGAAAAATTTGAAAAGGGAATGAATTGTTCAGGCGGGACATAGAAAGTCAGAGTAAGTAATACACAGAACAAGTATCCACCGAACATGAAGGGTACAAGTTCAATTAACGCATAGTGTTAGAGTCGAGCATCTTAACGACATTTTTATTGCTAACAAATGTAGCATATCAAATGGGAACACTTTGAAAAACTTTCCTCGTAAAAAACGTCTAATTTGATTAACTCTTTTTGAGTATCAATATTAGATACTAACACATCAAGTAATATGAAATGGTTATTTGAAAAAATAGATGGATGTAGGCTAACCAGGATTGCCAAGTGTTGAAACTGAATAGCGATTGTTGGAACGTACATCGATTGGCATCAAGTCGCGAAGCCATAACACCTTCGGTCGAGGATCACCCCTCACACGGCATGAGACATGAGCTGTACGTCCTTGTTCAACCGATTTCAGCACCGGATGCGCTTCAATTACTGGAAAACCGGAAGGCAGTGATTCTGCAAAAGCAATGCAAGATGTGACAGGAGTTTTAAAAAGTAGATTGATAGGGAGAACAAATAGTGTAAATATGCTACAATTATAGCACATAAATTTATTTAGCATGTGCCATCGCCAGATAAAATGTTCAGAATAGAATCCCACCGCGAATCATATCCTCGCGTATGCACCCACGGAAGGAGGATTTTTCAGATGTATCATCGCACCCAACGACTTGGAGTAGTCAGTGATATTGAATGAATTGATGAGAGATAAAATATGGATTGGGTAGGCAAACCACTGCTCAGATAGTCAGAATTGACTTTGTATTATTGGTCGAATATTTGTTCTCTTCTGCTCTTTCTTCATCATTGCTATTATTGTATTAATAAAGACTTAGAACCAGTGATGCCCAAATTTGAGACAATTCACTCAGCTCCGACTCTGCAATGCTGAAAATTCAGCTCCAGTCTCAGCTCTGGCTCAACCTTTCTAGAAAATTCGTCTCCAGTTCCACCTCCTGCTCAGTAAATTTAAAATTCCGGCTCAAGTTCCAGCTCTGGTTCCGCACCCTCTAAATTTCTGGCCGTGGTTCTGTCTTCAACTCCGAAATTTGCTTCGCTATGGAAAAAGCTTATCGTGCAGGTCTTAGCTTGAGTTACTGACCGTTGTTGCATTTTTTTGGCTCCAGAGTTTGTGCATCACTGCTTACAACACTTATTTTTTAATGATAAATGAGCCATGACGATGAATTACTATTGGTCTTCTTGCCTGCGATTTACGGTGACCCCGCGGATGCAGGTGATTCTCTGAGAACGGAAACTTGTTGCTGTGATTACTTAAAGACTTAAACTCTCGCGAGAGATGTTTGTGTGGGGAGGGGGTGATGGGTCCAAATTCTGAACACTAGCCAGACATCAATCACGACCCACATGGGAATAATCGTTTTGCTGCCGAGCAAACGATTTCTCGCATGTCATTCAGCTGAGACAGCAGCAAAAAGCACACAGCAAATTGCATTCTGAAGAATTAGAAACGGAACAAACGAACGAAACAAGTAGTAAGAAGAATCGTGAATGATACATGTACGAAACGTTGTGATCTACGGAACAGATGCAGCGCTTCGATGAAAATGAGAAAAGAAATGTAATCAAAAAGGGACTAAAAGCCGTACCAATAGGGAGTACTGTTAAATGTGCATCTGCAACCACAGGACTGCCAACACCGTTATCTGCTGAGCAACTGATTGTTGAGTTACCATCCGCTAAGCGTACCGGTTCAATGCGTAATGTACTCAGACCATTTGGTAATGACTTCGTTACATATCTTAATGAGCGCAATGCAATTTTGAATTAGTGATTACACAGTCTTATGTGTACACTATCACATATGGTTTTTGCTATGCATCTTACTGAATAAATTCTGAATTGGGTTGGAATAAATTTGATTAATGTTGTATATTTCCATCGCAAAAATTAATAAACAATAGGGTAATCGGAGAGATGGAATTGATCAGTAACGCGATAAACCGATGTTCCGAAATATACTGAAAACAAGAGAGGAATAAGGTCACGATGAATTTCAAGAGACTAACACTAAATGAAAAGCTGCGCAACTGAACTGGATGGGTTTCAAATGTTACTGATCTTGAAGTGATCGCTGATTGGCTGTGGGAATATAGAAGATACAAAGCAAAGAAGTACCTGGGATCAGATAAAGATTGTCCGTTTCGCTTCCACACAACCGGTGGCATGGGATTACCATCGGCGCGACAAAAGAAACTCACTCTCGTGTCGACAGGCACTGTTGATGAATCTGGACGCACAATGAGCTTCGCACCATCTACAATGCTCGTATTTGACACCAGTATTGGGAGCTAGATTCATCTGGGCACAATTCAGAGCCATGAGTGAAAGAATGCTTCATAGAGTTAATAATACGTGACGTGAATCCAACAAAAACTTGATCGGATTATAGCAAATGTCAAGGAACTAGAATCAATGTTGATCGCAATCAGTGATCAAACGAATAACACAGTCTGAACTTACATGACAGAGTTTGGATGTAACTCTGATAAATCCAGTCTGAAGAAAGCAGTGAATAGTGTCCGATTTGATAGTAATTAATAACAGCATCGAATACTTTCGTGATTTAAGATAACGGTGAATTCGAAAAGGGAGATAGCAAAAGGTGGATGATTTGAAGGAACCTACCCACCAGTATATGCTTTCACAGTTGGCTACGAACTAACTCAATTATACAAAAACGAGGTTATGTGATCAAGGAGAATATGCTTGCTATCAAATATGAAGAATAATGGATCAAAAATGAAAAGTTATTGTACAGTACCTGTATGAAATCAAAAATGATTTAAATGCTCTTCTAATTAATGACTAACTTACCATCATTGCTGCCATTAATACGGACACAAAAGGATAGCACCAAAAGAGATTCAATAAGTGATGATGCGTTGCCACATAATGACAACAACCGCCTCCACTCATTCAGAATGGTACTTTTCCTTCTTTTCATGGCGTCTTGTTCTTCTTCAATATGCTATCTTCCCTTCCTCATAAGAACAATTTGAACTTGTTTCAACTCTTTGCTGCACCAAACCACAGCGATTTCGCATTCTTTGTGGTGCACGCAACAGTACCAACTTCAATCGTCCAATGAACTAAATCAGCCTAACTGTTTGAATTGTGTTAATATCTGTTTCGTTTTGTTCCCTTTTTTCCTCCGTTGGGTTTAATTTTTCGTTACCTGAGCACAATTTGCATGAGCAGGAGGAGGCAAGGATGATGAAAGAAGAAAAGGAAACCAAAAATAAGGGAAAAGGAGATGGAATAAAAAAACCCAAACTCCCAAGAACCCAAATTTCACCATAAACTAGGTTGAATCTTGGTTGAGGGTCATCACATGCAAATGAATAACATCTGCATTCCGAGGTGAGGAATTCGAAACTAACATCTATTTAGAAATATTCTTGACAGCTGGAGGAAATTTGCAATTTTTTCGGGAGGGGGAGATGATCTTTACGAAAGCCCAGTTCATAGTAGTTTTACAAGATTCAATAGGAAATTTATTGAAAGACGGATATTTCGGTGATAAATATGGAACCGCAAATTTTATTTTCTGATCCGTTTATAAGAGCACTTAAAAGAAGTCATCACTATTTCATTTAAACATTATCATGCATGATGAATAAACGTGCACCCTTAATGAGAGAGGCTTGACTGTTTTACTGGTAGCAGCAGCTGTAAACGATTAGTCTGATGATGCTAGACAGTTAAAGGAGATAATAATTTATAATTACCAATGATAAAAGAGTAAGAATGGAACAGACGGTGACGTGGACTTTTGGCTGTTATCATGAAAAGGGTTTGTTTTTGAGCGGCGTTTTGATTTTTGAGCGTTCCTTTTAAAATATGCAATGTAGTGAATGATAAACATAGCTATAATAAGCAACAATATGGCCTCCTTTACTTCGATAAACAGATGGATAACCGTTAGCTGAGAATAAAAGAAGAGTTCCAATTTCAAGAACATGATCACATGTACTTGATTACAAGAGAATTTCAAAAAAGTCATGTGCAGATGCGTTTTTTCTATCATTTACTGGATGAGTGACAAATGAAGGATTGATGGGTGGCCTTATAAAAGGATGAAATAATTCAAGTGTGTTACATGATAAGTAGTTTTTATCATTAATAAAGTTATTCATTTAAAACGACCCTCATGTTAATGCCTAATGCTGAAAACAACTTCATTGAATCTCATTGCCGGTGCAATAACGATCAGAGAAGAAACAACTTATGCGCTTGCTCTAACAGCACAGCAAACATTCATTTGAAACACTACCAAAATCAAATGTGCTGCATAAATGAAAATGAAGCAGCACTTGTTCTGATCACTCAAATTATACCTTATTTCAAAAGAAACGCTTTTTATCATCTACTCTATGAACACGAATTGTGCATACAATGGAACCATACAAGTTTTTCACAAAGAGAATCGGCATTTGAACTGAAGCTTATCGCATCTCAAAGCAATGTTTATTCTAGATTCTATCTAAAATCACACCAGTAAAAACACTCGAGAATTTCTAAAATGTTTTTTTCTGTTTACTATGCTTAAAATAGTGGTGTTGTAAAGTAATTCCTCAAAAAAGTATACCAAATTTGTGTCAAAAGAAAGTGCCTTGTAGTTTCAGAATAATTTAACAAAGAAGTGAGATTAGAACTCTACCCTGTTGCTACCATATACCACTGATTCAACACATCAGCAATGGTCTCAAAAGACTGTTAACTGATCATCATCACATTTGATAGCTTCAGTACATCTGCATCGAATAAATGTTTCTTATGAAGTGAGACTGCATACTTTCAGAAGGGTATTATTATGAATTATGAATGTGAGGAGAATCACCGTTATACTGGAAGTTAACAGCAGTGCATCTCTCAGGTTCATTGATAACGTTGTTGATGAGATGGGACTGGTAACTCAAGCTCCGAAGCAGTAATAGCAGTGGTCAGACTAAGGTAGGAATAATAATAACTATTGATAGCAGTCAAGCAGAAATTTAAAAAATAATAACGATGATGATTAACCAGATAGATAATGAGTTCATTCATTAGATACCGCGACTACTGCTGAAATTACGATAAGGTTGTTGCCAGTGGATGTATTTTGTGATGGCATTGGTGTGTTTAATCGATAATAAATAATTCAACAACAAAAACGAAGCGGAAACAATAAGCATTGGTGACAACAGCAGTTATTATTAATACTGTCATTAGTATGATTAATAAAGAAAAGTAAGTGTTCATGTTGGCTGCACACGAAAAGCATTAAGTTCGTTTCCGGTCTTGTGCTTGTGTCTATCTATGCCAGGCTGTTAATGCTTCTAACAAATAAACACCCTGACTAACAAAGTACACATCACTTCGCTGTTCGTTCCTATACATATGCTGATGTGTGAGTGAATGGATGTGTTCTTTTGAGCACCTTAATACCAAAAAAACATTCCATGTAGAGAAACAAGCAATCATTCTTAGGTGCAATGGTTCTTGTAACTTTAAGTGAGGCTGTAACTTTAAGTGGTGATCGTTCGAAGAATAAGGGGCTGCGTTCAATCCAACTAATATTCATTCATTCAACTAGAACATATTACAAAAATCATACTTCTTTACGCTTTTCTTTCAATTTTAATTACGAATAACTGTAGCACAAAAATAACAAAAATCAGAAATTACAATAAGCACTATGAAAATCCACCGTAAACTTGACTGTAATGAAGCTGCACAGTAACGATAAAAAACATCGAAATAATCAAAGTTCATACGACAGTCGGCGAAAAGTCAACATAGACGAACAGTTAGAGTGCTCCGATGAGACGGCAATAGAATATGTACAAGAAAATTGAATGAAAACGATACGAATTAATACGAGAATGCAGTGCAACGAACTTCTTTAGCAGCGATACTGAAATCGAATACTGTTGAGAATATGGAGATGGAGCACTTAAAATTATCGCCACTAGTAATTTTAACTATACAGCTGAGCTGGCCGAATCGAGCGTTCACGAATAAAAATCGAAAAAAAAAACAAATGAACGAAAGGACCTAACAACACATTTTGTGACTACATAAACAATATGTACAATTCATTGGAAAATGAATACTTAATCGATGGAGCAGAAAATTTCAGCTGCATTGGATCGAGATTTTTAAAAAAGATGTCGCCGATTATCGCACAGAAAGTATTTTGTGAAGGTTTCCATACAGGAAATTTTATGATCGAAGCCTTCACAACTTATAATTTAAGTTATAATAGACTGTCAAAAAAATTATGTCTCTTTCGACTGTTTCTTCAGTCCCGTTCTTTGCTGCACTATTCTATAATATATTAATTTTTGCTTATCACCTGACAACTTTTTGAGAAGTCGTTACATTCGAAACAGAAGATGGATGTGTAGTTCGCAATGAACAGATATGGATATCGATGAATCTATGTTAAAAACACCGTTAAAATGTGGAGAAGATAATTTCTGAATGCGATATGAGTAATTCTAGCATAATCCAGATTGCATAAAATGCACTTTGCAACTGAGCAATTATACAGCTCGAATTTATCTCATCCTTCGTTTCTGAGCAATTTTGGAGAAATGATAAGCACTGGAGCAAAGGAAACCTGAACCATTTGAAATAATGATCACAAAAACTGGTGTTATTTTGAGTTTCTACAATCCATATACCTTCAATAGAATATTTAAAGGAACTGACATGGTGTACCGTCCAGTGCTCAATTTCGTACCCATAACTAACTACAATAAAAGTAACTGAAAATGGTATTTAATGATAATTATTATGATTACAATCATGTCAAATGAAACGCAAGTACATTGTAGACAAGTCAGTCATTGCAACGCAATGCCTTCGAAATGTTTAACGATAGATATCCTGAACAACGCTTTAAGTAAACATGAAAGATGTGAATACTGCATTTATAAGATGACGATATAAGATGAACGATTGGCACATTTGACCG
>JAPYMA010002730.1:0-11565 GCA_035041965.1 Anisakis pegreffii
TAATAAAAATCATAAGAACGATTTTAAAAATCGTCATCACGTAATAAAAAAATAAAAGAACAATAAAAAAATCGTCATCACATAATAAAAAATCATAAGAACAATTTTAAAAATCGTCATCACGTAATAAAAAAATCAAAAAATAATAACATAATAATAACATCAGATATCTCAATCAAATCACAATACTAACTCAACTGTAATTAAATAAGCAATAAATAATAAACATGACAATAATACAATAAAAATAAGACAGCAACAAATACTACAATTACACCTCATGATAGCAGCAGCATTATAAAATAATAACATCAGCAGCATTTCAAAATAACGATATCAGCAGCATTATAAAACAATAATATCAGCAGCACCTCAAAAAACAATATCAGCAGCACCTCAGAAAACAATATCAGCAGCACCTCAAAAAACAACATCAGCAGCACTCTCAACCAATCCCAATAACAGCAGCACCCAAACTCAAAACACCCAGGGAGACAGCAGCAATTCACAATCGGATGGGGAAGGAGCCGAATCAACTGAACTTATCTCCAGAGCAACTAATCTTCTCAAGTCATCTCCAAATCTTATCACTAACACCAGAGGAGCAGAGGAGGGAACGACCAACGACCATCAACTAAACTCATCCATAACTTATCAACTACACTCATCAACTAGACTCATCCACAAACTATCACTCGCGCGCAAGGAAGGAGAACCGAACCACCGGAACCGAGACTCGAGGTTAAGGAATCTGCACTTTGAGGGGAGTGAGGAAATCACCGCAACAATCCACTACAAGGGCTGGGAATACTCACTAATCTTATCACCTAATCTCTTATCATATCACCTAACCTACGAATGAACCGGGAACGTTAACTTAGCAGTAATCAACAACTATCAATTTTGTCACTATCTCATCTAAATTTCATCACCTAAACCACAACCTGAGGAAGAAGACTAATGTTAATGCTAAAGTAAGTTGAAGTTAGTAAAGTTAAGTTAATAAAAGTAAGTTAGAATCACAATTTCGTTCAAGGGGGACGGGGGAATCTTATCAATCAATCATCGGGGAGGGCAGCCACCTCAAAAGGTCCAAGGAAACATCAGCTCAGGGAACAGAGGCAACAGCGGCAAAAAAATGTACATCATAAAATACAATATGATAACTTCAAATTTAAAACATCCAATCCTCACCAGCAATTTTTGTATCAATTGTAAATTCTTTCAATAATTGATTATTGAAATTGCAATCAGAGCGCTACCTCACGTCCTAGAAGCGAGCACAGCTAAACTTATGTTCATTCTTATAACATAACTGATGCAAATTCTTATGATACTATTAATAGTATTGTCTCAAAGTATTAGTGAATAATAATATTTGTAACGTTAATCTCATAAACTAACTTACAATGACTAAAATCTCAATTGATCATATCAGTTAATCATATCAATATTAAAGACAACAATATTAATAATAACATCTAAATTGACGAACAAATGAGGTAAGTGAACATTAGTAACTAATAATATAACAACAACAATATGCAATAACAATTTGAATAACAATATAACAAGTAATGAAGTGACAAAACAATTGAAAAGACAGTAACAATTTAACAACAATTAACGATAACAATAACAATACAGCAACAAATAACAATATAACAACAAATAACAATAACAATATAACAACAAATAACAACATAACAACAATTAACAATAACAATATAACAACAAATGACAATAACAATATAACAACAAATAACAATAACAATGTAACAACAAATAAGAATAGCAATATAACAAGTAACAATAACAGTATGACAACAGGTAACAATAACAATAACAATATAACAAATAACAATGTAATATATCAACAGGTAACAATAACATTAACAATGTAACAACAAATAAGAATACAACAATAAATAACAATAACAATATAACTGTACAATACAATAACAATATAACAATAAAAACATAAGAATACAATAAATACAGCAAGAACAAATTCAATGGATAATGAATGTTTAACAATATTTAATTAAAATATCAGAAGTAACAATTTTTATCTTTTTAATCTCATCTTTTTTTAATTTTTCATTTTTTTCATTTTTATTTACTATTTATTTCATTTATTTTTTATTTTATTTTTTAATTTATTATTTTTTGAATTATTTTTATTATTTTTTCTTTTTCTTTTTATTTTTTTAATTTTATTTTTTAGTTGTTGTCGTCCGCTCCGTGCTGTCGTCGCTTGTTCGCTTACTCGTTTTTTTTGAAATTTTTGTCTCTTTGTGGCGTCCATTGAACTGCGTCGTTGGGATTATTAATGGGAAGGAATAGGAAAGGATTATTTGAGGGATAGAAATGGATTATCAATTAATAGGGATTTTTTTCAATATTTCCGTTTTCATTATTATACCGAATTTCTCACCGGCCATTCAATCACAAAATGCGCTTCTAGAATAAATTATTTAGGTGCTTTTAGATGCGAACTCAAGCCTGGCTTCGAACGGTGATCTCAGTACCACAACGTTAATAACCATATGCTGTTATTAACTGATCCACTAAGCGCCTATGGAGGTATTGCATCCTGTTTCCCTGACCCGAAGTACTCCAAGACCCGACCCGAAGTACTTCATCCATTTACCCGAACCCATTATGTAATAGCATCATCATAAAATGATTAATATTGTATGTATCTTCATGATAATAACTAGCAATATATCCCTCCATTTGGGCGCTGAGGAGCTGGCTTGACCGCCCTATGACTCCTCTTCTACGATGAAGTTGGATGCCCAAAATATCCGGAAAGAATTTTTGAGGGCATGTCTCTCTAGTCCCAATAACCGTAAGAGGTCAACCGCTCTACACCTGGCTTTTTTGTCGCGTTATCCGCACTTTTTACTAACAAGCGCAAAGGACTTGTGTGGGGCTTTCAATTTTAGCATAGGAAATTATTCAGTTTCATTTCATAAAGCAATCAAAATCCCCTTTTGATGAATTGAGGGTTTCGTCGATGTTGAAGTGCGACTGTCGATCGAATGATGATAATTAAAAGATATCATGATAATTCAGTATTAACATAAATCGAATTGGACTACAATTACTAGTGATGTAACGAAATGTGATCATAATGCAGCTATTGATAATAATACATATGTAAACATCAGATAATGATAACATAATCATATCATAATGAAAATAACAAAGTAACAATTTTGAAAAACAATCATCAGAATCATCACAATAACAAATTTAAAGCAATGTAACATGTAACACTATCCTATTTTCATCTATTCCTACTTTTCCTATTCTTATTGTGCTCGCTTGTAATCTATTCTAACTTTACTTGGATTCAAAACTATTCTTGAGGTGTCTGTTCATAATCGTACTCAATAATGCTCTATGTATTGTTATTCTCTATATCATCCCTCAATGAGGTAATACGCTCTGTTGCTGAAATGAATTTTGTGTTATGTGAAAATTAATGAATGTAACCGATTTTTGCTTGGGAGGAATTGGTGTTGTTGATCACTGAAGTTGGTTGATTGAGTTGTATTGTTGTACCGCTGTTGCCTCTCTCGCATCGTTCCATTCAGTCGAATCTGAGCTGATGCTCCATCCCGATCTGCGCCATTAGATCGGGATGGTCTTCCTTGAACCTTTTGAGGTACAGGCAGCACTGGTCTGCCCTCCACGCCGCCTCGGAGGCCAGGTGCCTCTTGCGAGGATTGGACGAGGACACCTGGACCTCTTCCGCGTCTTCATCTGGAACCGCGATATGCGAGTTATCGCGGCCCAGAATCATTAGGCGCTCGGCGGCGGTTTTACGCGCCTTCATAACTTGTCTGGTGGCGCCGACGCACCTCTCGGTTTTGTGTGCGTCCATGATTGTTTTGATCTCGGCGGCCGAGAGGTGCGCCGAGGAGGGCATGGCCACGTGGTGGCCGCAGGATGTGCAGAGAGCTGAAAGTTATTTCGAGTTAACTTTCAAAATATTGACTGCTGTTGACAATGCCAGAAACCGATTCCAATATTTCAGCATCAACCATCAGAAAATCAAAGTCATTCTTCGTAAACTTATATAAAGTTATTTAGAAAATTTCATATTAACTTCACATTCCCTTCCATCGCTGAATCTTAACTGGAAAATTCACAGTAAGATTTTGAAAAGAATAAGAAGTGAAAAAAGGTAGAAATATGATAACGTACTCTCGCCTCTGTGGCAGGCGGCTCTCTGCACATGAATCTTCCAGGCCCGAACCGTTTTGAATGGCTGGTTGGGCCTGGCGCAGCCGGGTAAACGGCACCCTGGAATATTATTGATAAGCAAAGAGGAATATTTAATCATTCTTTTATCAACGATATCGTAAGCTTTGTTATCACATTTATGACCGCTGAATTATATATAAATATTCATGACAAAAGCGCGATGATTTGTTTAAAGCCGTTGATTCAATTCAATATAAAAATCTTTTTTATCATATGCTTACGTTAGATGAAAATTGCTCATCGCCATCTTAACTAGGTTTTATTTATTCGATATTCAACTGAATGCAGATATTCAATCAGAAATTATCAATCAGACTTAAGAAACTTACAGACTGTGTTGTCGTCGTTGACGTGATATGCCTCTTCGTTCTGGTGCCGTTAACTCGGCTTGATGTTCCGGCCGCAGATTCTCAATATTGTGCGGCCGGAATACCTGCGGCTCGTGCTGCCTTCTGAGTGGCTGCCTGGGGACGTGGGGCCTGCGCCTGAAAGAGATTCATTTTGAGATAAATATGCAAAACATAACGATTGATTCGTTCACGGCATCATCAATTCCATCAGTTAATAAACATCTACCACACATCAGTCTCACCCCATTCATCTAGTCTCTAAATATTCTGACCAATTATCATAAAAGTGTCAAATATTTCACCATTAATAAGAGGGATGATATCAAATCGATAATGATGAAAAGTCAATACGAATCATTAAGAATGTACTTACAGAAAATAGCGGGGCTGCGCAGGCCCCTCTTGTGGTTGGGCCATGTTAATGTCGTCGTTAATTTCTTGGTTATCTTCGTTAATATCGTCGTCGTTAATGTTATCTTCTTCGTTAATGTTAATGTCGTCGTTAGGGTTGTCGTTGTTAATATCGTTATTGTCGTCAATATTGTTAATTTCGTTAAAGTCCATTATGTTGTTAGCGATCTTCTTCTTCTTCCTCAGGTTGCGGTTCTGGTTCGGCGGGTCCCTCCCGCTCAGGTGGTGGGCGCTCCCCACGATTCAGCTTAAAATTAATCAGATCATGATTGCATATTCCCACAACACGGTGCTATAATACGTTTTACCATTGCTAAAGTGACTCATATAATGGCATTATCAGACAGTGTATCACACAAGAACGTCCTATAGCACCGAATCATATCATCACTCAAGTGGTTTATTCCTCAGCTATTGCCCTTAATTAACTTCGAATTAATCGAATGGATAATCTTTCTAAATTCCGAAACTATTAAGCTGAAAATATTCGCATTATTTTTTGAATCTCTACCGACAATCACATTATTGAGACAGCAGTGCTCCTTGAATACCTATAGTATATCAGATCAGTGAGAATATCTACGCTATTTCCATTCGGTACAGTAACAAGTGTTTGTTTATTCCTCACTTACTGACAATGAGTGAAAATACCATCGAGTTTCACTTACTTCGGCTGGAACCGGAACTGCCCATTGATTCATTTCGCTGGCGAACAGGTCCGATTCCACGAACTGCAATATTAATCGATTATTTTTATGATTTTCGATGATAGAGTTATTATCATAATCATGATGCTAAATGAAATATTCGAACATTATTATCACTGTCAACCAAATAAATGCTTTCGTCACCAAAAAGGTGAGTATATTATCAAATTAACTTACTTGAATCGTGGGTTCTGCTATGAATGCGGCGTAACGGTCCGGCGCTTCGCGGATTACTTCATGAACCGGCCCCGTTACGCCGAATTTCCAGCTTCTCGCGTTCTCGATGTCCCCTCTGTGCACGAGAAGCTGGACGCCCACCATCTGGCATATTGCTTCAATCAACAGGGGGGAGGGTGCCCCTGTCCTGGCCGATTCTACTGAAATTAGAAAACAATCGTTACTTCATGCGCTTTCAAACGATTAATAGTAAGTGAACATTCCATATCCAATGTACCTGATCTCACGATAGTTCTTGACTAATGTTTTTTTTAAATTTTCATTACTTAAATCGACTGACTAATTTTATATTCACGTTTTTTGTAAAATCCTCGCTCACAACGTGATGATTTGACCATTGATCTTATCTTGTTGTCATTTCATTAATATAAAATATCATATCTATGGATATGTGTTAAGTGTTGACTGATGTTCGATCATCTTAACGTTCGACTATATTATTGACCTCTTATGTGTAATTCACATTGATAAAACAATGATGATGATCGCAATACTATGTTCATCGCTATTATATCGCTTCATATCATGGCAATGTGACAATGAAGTTTTCATTTCATCAATTCCTACTAAAAATCTTTTCCTGTATGATTACAATAAGTGAATAGTACATAAGGAAACTAATAATACATGTCACTGAATTGCAACTGAACTTACTTATTGAGTGTCTTCCGAGCTCCGGTGGCATGTTAGTGATTGTAATCGGCCAGTTTCGCTCTACCCACCGAACCAGTTGATTCATTCCCGGTTTAAGACTGAGTACTCCCAGCACTTGCAGCAGATTGCTGCAAGTGATCCTCACTACACCCCCGAAGTGCAGATCCCTGATCTCGGGCCTCGTTTCCGGATGGCCCGGTTCTCCTTCCACGACGCGCCATACAAAGTTCGTATAACGAACGTTGATGTCGTTGACCACATCCTCTGCTCTCTCCCTATGGCGACGCCTTCTGCCCCCCATGCTCCTTCTCCCAACGCCCCCCGTGCTGCTGCTCCCGCTGCTCCTCTCGCTGCTGCTGCTGGTGCTCGCTATGCTGCTGTCAAAACTGCTGCTGCTGGTGCTGGCGATGCTGATGTCCAAATTGCTGCTGTTTAACATTTTCAACTGAAAGTGATCATTTTTGAAACAATCGTAAATTTCCTCAGTTTTCCCGAATCCCAAAACTTTAAAGAGAATTTAAGTCAGTTTTTAAAGTTGATCGCATATCATTATGAGATACACATCCATATCAATACATCTCTTTGCATCTGAGTTATATCAGTGCATTCAATCAATTTGTTCATTGTGAGTATCATAATTTCAACAACATCATGAAATGCCCTTATTCTTTAAGAATCCAGTAAGAATAGTGTGCGATTATGATTGAAGATGGACAATAGGTAAATGTTACTGAGTCACTTCGGAATTCATATTCATGCAGTGCACTTTACAGATACTGTCGAGATGCTTTGCTCAAAGATTCTGTGCGCTGTTTGAAGGTTCAATCATCGAACATTTATTTTCATCAGAGAAGTTCATCGCATTATCAGAATGCTTCGCAATGTATTCATTTTCTGGTAGAAATCGCAACTCGTAAATGATTTCGTATGAGACATTGGTAAAGTCAGGATCAAAATAGTTATAGTGAAATGTTTCGCGCACATCAACAGATAATTCAAAGAAGTTCAACGACTGGAAACTATTTTTGGACTGACTTTTCTGGTTGTTTATTGAGAGAGGATCAACGCTTCATACACTGTTTCATTATTGCCGAAGATCGTTTTCATATGAATTCATATGCTTGGATTCGTTTATTTTGAATCACGCCCTTGTTTTCACGCAGTATTATGATCGTTCTCTTGAGCGCTACTACAAGTGCCCACATCTTCGGATAAATCTCGCAGTCTTGGAACCATTCTCAAACGCTGCTTAATAAAAGTTTCGTTTTTCGTTTCCGTTTTCTTGCAAGAAAGGTGCTCAATTGAAATGCGAAGTTTTCAGGAGACGGCAACAAAATCAGAAAATCCATGGAGAAATGCGGTATTTTATCCGCCAAAATCGCAGTGATACGCATTTGAATGGAGCGATTGAAGAACCTCAATGGGCAGCACTTACTTGTTAGTATATTAAAGTTACATCCTCGTACGATGTAATAATGAAGCAAAACATCCAAAGAACTCATGAAACCACTTCAACGCTAAAGTGAACCGTTAATTGCATCAAAACAATTAAACGCAATGCATCAAAAAGTGTGGTTTATTCGCAGCTCGGTGTGCAAAGTTCAGATCAAGGTGAGTGCTAATTGCATACGTAGAATTTAACCGAAAACGTTATTCACTATCATTTTAGTATCGCAAATTCTTCGGTGTATTGGGCTGACGATATCGCTCAATGAGCTTCAAGGTTGATATTCATGTAGGAATGATCAAGCGCCTTTTCAATAGACCATAAGACAGTTTTGGGTAAGTGTAAGATATTGTGTAAATTTCATCGAGAATATTCGAGTTTAACATTGCAATATTCCAAAATTTCATTCAGTCGCTATTAGAAAATATTTCAGTGCAATGACATAATCTAATATAAATAATTGCGCAATTGAACAGACCCAAATCGCCCACGTGTTTTTAAGGTAAGACAGTGTGAACGGGAAGCGTGCAAGAAATATGAAGTTGATTCAAGATGGAGAAGATGAAGCGGAATAAATTGCAGACTGAAGACATTAAGATCGGGCATCGGGCATTTGACCATGTTGCGGTCATTTGGAAAGCAATGCAACAAAACAACTGGGATGTGTGGAATTTGCAAAGGATTTCAATGGATCATATATCACCATAAGAATGTCAACGCTTCATGATCAGAACCACATCGTATCAACACAAATGAAAGTGGCAATAATGACTGAAGAAAAAAACGAAAACAATAAGGAATGGAAGTGAAATTCCGAACTTACATTAAATTATTTAGAAATCGATGAATCCGCTGCCTCGATTTCAAAAATAAATTATTATTGTTACTGCTGCTGCTGATGATTTTATTTCATTATTAAAAAACCTGGAATTCATCATAATATGATAACTGGTTGGAAAACAATGAGAGCCAGGGATTCGAAAAAATTGAAATATTAAAGAATTCCACTAGGTTTCCGTCAAAACAGGAGGTTCGGAAAGAATCCGAGGATATGAAGGAAAAGGTTTTAGTATTCGAGCCGAATTGGATGCGAGAGGTGGATACATTTCTGTTTGATACTGATTTATCAGTTTTGATATCAAGGAATACATGCATCACATTTGATTTTAAATTCCCTAGACTTTGAAATCGGACATTCCAAATGAAAATGATTCAATATTCTGGAGAACGCTTTTGAAAAACTTATATTATGACGAAACTGATTTATTTCAACGATGAATCAGCCAAACGTTCCAAAAAAAGATATCAAATAAAAAAATTATAATTAGCTGCTCGCAACAAATTCAGAACTTACGTCGTAATATGAGTTCTGATTTTGCCGCGAAAAGCAATTAAACTAAGGATATTAACCGAAATAATAATGAACTGAAATGAATATGATTTGTAACATACAATTTAATTGATAATTTATCGGCGAAGAGCGGCGATTTTTCGCTGGTGTGGTTGGCACCTTCTATTGCAATTACTGAAATTCAAAAGATTATGAGTGATATTAAGAGATATTAGGCGAAAGCGAACGATCCGTTTGCAGTTTCGAGCAGGGAGCAGTTGCGGGTAAAATTGACGAGATACGAAATCGCTAGGAATATCTGTTTTGGAATAGAAAATTGTTGTGTGTAACGATGATTAAGAGATTGCTTGGCATAATTGCCATCATAAAGCAGTTGTTTTTTGGTGTTGTTGTTAATTTAATGCAGTGGTGACGATACTATTGCAACAAGAATGCTTCACATGAAAAGGTAAAAAAATCTGCAATGTTATTAAATGAATTCTTGATCGTCATTTATGTAATCTTTCGAATTCAACTCCCAGTGCAGTATTGAAAGCTGGAATAATTGGGATGGAACAGTGGCAAAGGTGATAACACGTCAACAACGACAATGATGGAAGGAGGAACATGCATGTGATGCACTTCCGCATGCTTGACTGAGTGACAATAGCGCTATGACGAGAGCATTGTATAATACTTGTTGAATTGAGTGGTCAGCGAGAGAGAGATGCACTGAACCATTGTTTTTTAATTTGAACGTTGACTGATTGTTGCAAGTGAAACATGTATTGAGCAATTGAAACGCATTGAGCAAGTGCATTGAATCATAGATCAGAGATGAATGTGACCGAATAATTGAAGTTACATATTCATGCGATTAGGTGATACGATCGAGTCAATCTTAGCTATTGCCAGTATCAGCGATCTATATTCACCATTTCAATTTTCTTTTCTTCGATAATCACTCGAAAGACATCGAGTATCGACTAAAAAATTGCAATTTCTAAGAGAATAATGGCCAGAAACCGACCGCTAGAGCTGGCCCATTTGAAAAAAAAGCTTTGTAGATTGATTGAGACTGTTGAGATCATCAAGAGTTCTTGAAGGATCCACAACACGTGATCCTTTGCAAGAGTGATTGCAACAGATTCTAAAACTAGACGCACGATTTCGGAAACGTCCAATATTTCAATCCAACTAAAGAATATTTCCATGCTCTTGTTACTCCTGAGACCGTCTGCATTTCTCATTCAGCCTTTCTGATGTTGTTCATAAACATCGAACACAATAAACTACTCTTTCTGCTGAAGATTCCTGATAGATCGTATCGTAAAATCCTCTATCGTAGTGAAACACTGCTCTTCGAATTACATGCACATAGTGCATGTAATTCGAAGAGCAGTGTTTGCGTTAAAAACATTGCTTGCGTTAACAACACATGATTCATATGATGATTATGATCATGAAACAAACAATTTTTGGTTTAAGGCTACGGTTCCAGATCATCGCTTTCAATCTGAAAAATATATGAACGGATGTGCTCCGAAAGAAGGAGATGTTAGCTGAAATGTGTCAAATAAGAAGATCAACATAGGCAATAACTGATAGTACTCTCGCATTGAATATACGCGTATCTCACTTATTAAACACACAAAATGAATTGTGCAATTGCTTTATGGACCATTCTCATGCCCAATCTGTATCTGAAACAGCTATAAATCCCTTCTAGGTTTCCATCAGAAAGGGCCTAAGCAAACCCTTCTATCTATTAAAGTAAGCCAATTTGCTCACTATCAGTAAAATTTATGATATTCTGAATCTAGAGGTCCTGCTGGATGGAACGGTGAAAAGAAATTTACATCTTTCACCGTAAACAAGAGAAGACGGTTAGCTCGAAGATGGCAATCCGCATATTGCTGTATGAACACAATGATTGATCTATATTGATAAATTTCCATGAATGAGCGCGCCTGCGCCATCGGAGATACATGTAAAAAATAGTTCTATTTCCTCAAGTAAACAAAATCACTCGGCAAAATAAACGTTTTTCTGAATACAGAGATTTGCCTGGTTCGAGTGATGCAAAGAAATTCACATCTTACTGGGCAACATGATAGTAAAGAAACAAGCCTTGCAGATGGATGTATCAAA
>JAPYMA010002731.1:0-16203 GCA_035041965.1 Anisakis pegreffii
TGATCGCATTTTCAAGGACTAATAAACTATGGCCTGTTACTCGCAGATTCATTTGATATACCCACCATGTTCTTGATACAGTCCATTTCTACAGAAAGGTAACACTGAGGACGCAGATGAAAACCACCACCAATTATCGTATCTCATCGCTCGTTCATAACAAATCGAGTAAGCACTTCCATTAATTGCTGGTCTTACCACCCACTGCTTCCAATCACTCATCTTGAAAAAATAACCGCTGCTCACCGCAGTCTGGAATCTGAAATGGTTAACTGTTCATTTGCGTAAACTGAATGTATTTTCCGAGCTGGCGCACTACTGAACAGCTACACCTAATACTAGCAAAGACTCCTTAAGATGAGCTAAGATTTCCCGAGATTAATAGCACAACAAACCTCAGCAATGTTTCACCATAAGCTGGATCTTCCGCACATTCATCTATATCAACACATCTTCCCGATGACTTTTTTAGTCTGTAACCCTTCTGAAGCGATTCCATGTTGATTATTTCTATCACTTTGAAAACAAAAAACAAAATCACTGCGATGCATGCGAAAAAGTATGAAGTAAGATGAACGCTTTTTTTGAAATATACACCTTGAAACCTCGATTTAATCAAAATCGGATGAAAGGGATAAAATGTGTTACAACCGAATTAATGCCGAATCAAGCTTTTTAATTTCAAAATTCTGAAGCGTTGAAACGTACGGGTTATCAAAATTGTACTGTTATCGAGCTTTTCTCCTTCATTGTAGCATTTTATTACTTTTATTGCTTTACTTCTTTTACTTTTTAATTTTTACCGATTTTATGCAAATTTTCCAATCTTCGGCATGATCAATACTCATGCAATGATAAAGTGGTAAAATTGAAATTCTCATTGATGATGTAAAAATTTGAAAGTGATTGATAGTATCGATGATTGTTGCTTTATTAATTCAATAAGTCTACTGAATTTAGAACTTCAGTAGGCACATGAATTAATGATGCAACAGTTACTGATAGTATGCCCATCGTGATATGTTCTTTCAGTTTTATCATCATCACTGAAAAGCAATGCACACTCGTCGGATAGCTTTCGATTCAACTGGCCTTATTGGACTAAGACCTCTTTTACTTGTCCATTAAATTTTTCGTGGTTGTGCTTACCGGTCCACCAATGCGATACTAATAAAGATAAAGCAAGCAACCAAGGAAATGCATGTCTGCACGGTTATATACTCTAGCATTCAATTGCATTACCGAATAATTTCGGATTTTCATTACAAAAACTCTATAGAAAAACTTCAAAACAGACAGAAATTGCAGAATTATTCATTCAAGAACAATTATCCAAGAGGCACCTTGCAACGAATTTCGAAACTACCAACTGTATTGATACAATCTTGAGTCGTGGCATCATATTCAACATACCCTCCATTACATTCGTTGATATCTGTAATTGCTAGTTACTGATTTTATGGGTTGCTGCTGGACCCTACGCTGTTTACAGAGTACGGCGATTTGATCTATGATTCATTTTCAATGCCAGATATAGGAGCTCTGAAAGCCCCTAATGTTGTATACTTTTTTTAATTGGATGGGTTGGTTTATTGGGTAATTTTTTTCAAGTGATGAGTTTACGTGCTCCAGAATGCTAACCTTCGCAAGAACGGTACTGTTCATTAGAGCTCAATAAAGGTTTGAAGCCTTGCTTGCACACACATCTGTACAATGCTTGGCCCTCAAACATCGTACACACAGTTGTTTCTGGGTCGCAAATGTTCAGAGTTGAATTCTTGCATTGATCAATCGGATTACAATGCGTGGATCCATCACCTGCCGATAAATTTCATTGTTTATAATCGTTAACGATTTATTTTTATGTCTTTCTCAGATGAGCATTGGGCGATGATTTGAATGATTGACGAAAACTGGAATCATCAATCTTTTCAGCTCGATCGTTCACAATAAATTCATGCTTGTGGCTAGAATGCACTGAACGACTCACAAACCTTCGAACAAGTCTGCACACGAACAAGAGAATGAACCAACTGTATTCGAACAGATTGCGTTCACCGCACACGGATTATTTTGCTTGCATTCATCGATATCTGAATGAATGCGAATTATGCCGAGCCGTTCGGGCACCTCATAACTTGTGATGCCATAAAACTTGATCATCGACGAGGTTATTACTCACCTATGCACGAATGTTGATCCTTTGTGTTCTGATAACCTTCCGCACAATCGCATCGATAGTCACCACGCAAATTGCTGCAGTGATTTTGTTCACAAATTGTGTCATTCAACACGCACTCATTGATATCTGAAGAAAGAGTTCAGCAAATGGTTGTTGGGGATAAAACTACTAGAGCTTTATCAATTTGTGGATCAATTTCGCACCGTTATTCTACCAACGACTTCACTTTCCTCACACACTAATTTGTATAGGCATAAGTGTAGAAGAACTTTGCTTCTTTCAGGATATCAATAACAGAGACTGAATCAATGAAGAGTGACTCAAAGCATAGATATACTAGTTTGTGACAATTTTATACCCCGTAAGACAATATTCTGCTTTACCGAAGTAAGCATTTTCACGAGAGGATAAAAAAGGAACCTATTGCCAGTATGTAATCCTTTGGCTTGAACATCACTGTGTCAAAAGCTATGAAATTCTATGGGTTGAAATTCATCGGTCTGAATGTCTTACCAGTACAAACATACGGATTATCTCCAACATGTTCATATCCTGCCAAACAAACACATTCGAACGAGCCATCATTATTTCGGCATATCGATGTTGATGAGTCGCATTTGTTCAGAACCGGACTGCTGCACTCATTGATATCTAATAAGAGATCAATCATTCGAAATCAATACGTGAAGTGCGTACAATCGCTTGATTCCAATGAGATTGCACAACCAACACGTCTCAATGAATAAACTACTGCAGTATAACAGTGACACGGTCACAAGACCTGAATGCAGAAGCATCTCAAAGAGAGCTGTCTAATCCGGTAGCATACTCTAACCTTTGCAGTTTCCAGGTGATCCATCTCCTTCATATCCAGCTGCACATTTACAACTGAACGATCCTTGTGAATTTATGCAAGTCGCATTCGAATCACAAATATTTACATCGTTTGTCAAACACTCATCCACGTCTTGAAGAGCAATGATACAAAGTTCTTTAGAATTATTAACAACAAAAGCTTTTTGACAAACACAATTTCAGTGGTACAACGATGAAAACATCACTGTGAATTTTTGAAATTAGATTGAAACTGGAGGTTCACCTTTCAAATGTAGGAACCTACAGGGTTTACTGATTTTTCTTAGAAAAAACTGCAGCAACAAACACGTGGCGTCATTTCACAAATAAAATTTCGGCATTGTGCGGCCAGAATATTTCAAGTAATCACCGTTGCAAGTGAATCCATCACCACTGAAACCAGGATTACAAACACACGATATGCCGTTGGTGCCGTTACCGTTCACGCAAGTTGCATACTTACTACATTGATGATTAATCCTACATGATGTAACCTAAATAGTTATTGTTAAACTAGTCGTTGAAGCCCTTTCATTCTGATTTTTGCAGATTCCATAAATCGAATCATAAACCGAATGAGTCATTGAGTAAACTCATGTCAAAATCAGTGTCAAAATCACACTGAAACTGATCGGAAAATGAATGTATTCATAATCTGCTCACTGATTCGCAACCTAAATTCGGTGTACCCACGCCAACGAAACCAGCGGGACACTCGCACCGATAACCACCCCCATCGATATTTTCACATTTCGCATCTGGATGACACGCACTGATCGTGTTCTCGCATGACATCGGTTCACATTGTATCATCTCGCTACCTTTAACAATTCATATAGTGATTCGAAAATAAGACGTTCTTCGTTCGAACAACATAAAACACATCGATTATGAAACGAATGTTCAGGCGTAAGATTAACCTTGTGCAACGTTAACCATTCCGGGTGCACAAACGCACTTGTAGAACGGTTCAAGATCAACGCAAGTGGCATGGATGCCACATATGGACGGTTGTTCGATACATTCGTTGATCTGCTCACACAAGGTACCCTTCAGTCGATAACCATTATCACATATGCACTTATGCATCGCCATTGTTTCAACACCTCCCTGGCCTCCTGCAATCACTTCATATGTCGCCTGCAACTGATAAAATTCTGAAAAAATTCAAAACGCTGGACAATGGAATCACCTGTTTGCAACCATGAACAAAAGCCAATTCAGTGCAGAAGATCTATGCGGTTGACACGAAATTTAATCAAATTAAGGAAAAATTTTCGTTTGCTATTCTGAAAGAATTAATCGTGCGAAAGCTCATCAACTGCCCATACCGATGTTGTGCAAAATTGTTTCGCAGTGCGCATTTGCAGTACACTGGTCATCAGTGTTGCATTCGTTGACTGGCTCACATAACTCCTCTGGATTTTTGCCCTAAAACATAACAACCATTTGATTCTTCAAATTCCATATACTATCGAGACAAGTGATAGCACAGCGCTGCCATCCTCTCATATTTGGTGCAGGATCTGGATGTAATCGAATCACACATCAGATTCGATCGCACATGACAAATTTACATAAGAACCATTGCTTCGTTTAAAACGAATAGCATTTCAACTTGAACGAAACAACGATAGATACGAGACGAAATTGGCTAACAAAGTAGCCGTCTTTGCAGATGCACGTCGGTTGGTAATCATTTGGATCCCATTCAGACGGTCTCATAACACATAGCGCATTTCTACCGCAACGCACGGATTGATCGCAAACATTGTTCGGCACACAATTGTTATATTCATTTCGACGATAACTGAAGCATTCATTTCGGAAAGTTTGGATAGTTTCCACTCAGGAGGACAATAAAAACAAGTATGCCCATCAAAATCGTGATTTGTCGCGAAGTTCTGAGTTCCAGCCAATTATTCCATCAAATACTGACTCACAATTTCGGAATACCAACTCACCAATAGAGTTCAGCAACGATTTGAGATATCGAATGATGCATGCAAGAGAATGGAGCTGATGAATGGAGAAGATTCAATAAGATAATGAAAGAATTGTTTTCATTTAGAGAAAAGATGCATCATTTAGCACTATTGTGAATGTTTTTGAAAACTTCTACTTTCGAAGCAAAGCAGAGCAAGGACAGTACCTCGACTGTTATTCTTCGCAAGGAAAAGAAAAATTATATGGCGATCGAATAGTGTATTCATATATACCTACCCTTTACTGCATTCGCAGTAAAATCCACCATTTGTATTCACACACGTCTCCGATAGAGCGGTGCAGCTGTGCATTCCAAGTGTGCATTCATCTATGTCTTCAAATCATTTTCAGCTATTACTACACAAAACTGCTTGATCAAGACACCTTTTAAAGTTTGTATCAATTTTGAAAGCAACAATGCTAATGGAAATCGCATATGACAGCAAACCTTCACAGACGTTGGTCTTCTGTGGCACATGAACAAGTCCAGAATTGCAAATGCACATATAGCCACTGTATGTATTGAAACACGATGTCGTCTGTTTGTCGCAGTCATCAATTCCTTCCATGCATTCATTGACATCTGCAATGACACTCCACCTAGGTAATCACGACTGAATTTGAGACTGAAACAATTGGGACGTCAACCGATAAACAACTGCGAAGACAATATCAACTGACCAACACAACGTTGCTTGCCGACTGATGGACGTAATCCGGGAGGACATACACATTCGTATGAACCCAGATTATTCGAACAGATACCACCTGATTGCGCACATAATTCTGAGATTGGTGTACGGCATTCATCGATATCTACAAGAACACTTATTAGGTAACAGCTGAAGAGCAACGTTCATTGATCAACAAGAACGCTTTCACAAAGTGGCCATTCCATTGAGGTGCTTATTGTTGGACGGATGCAGCAGCAAATAAAGACGGCAAGGAAGTGACCTATGAGAGTTGATATCAGACATTCACATCAAAATGTTTGAAATAATTTCAAAGTGATTCATTGTTCAAAAATTGGACACTGAAAATGAGAGAAAATCACTTGAAACGAACAAATATACTGAACAAATACCATCACAGAGGGTGCCAGATGCGTTCAATAAGTATCCGACAGGGCATTTACAGAAGAACGAGCCTTGCGTGTTAATGCAGCTTGTGCCAAGGGGCATAGCAGCACACGGAGATGCACTGTCGATCGAAGCACATTCATCGATATCTGAATTATTGAAGATGTCTGAATCATCCAAGTACATTATCAGATGAATACCCGAGCAGATTATGTGAATAATGCGTGCTTCCAATTCAAAATTGTCGTGTTACTCGACTGTCATGGATTTGTATTGAAGAGTTTGAAATTTATCACTTTTCAACTGCTCGACATCTCAAACATCACTGCGTTCCATTGATTACTACTAATAACTGGCCAACTTATTAACATCGCTCTACAATAGCAAGAAAAAACTTAAAAAGTGGAGTAAGTTTATTTTATCTCAAGAATGGCATATAAAAAGTCGGTATTGCCTATATTCTTCCATAGTATTGCACTCACCCTCACAATTTCGTGTACTGTTGTTGAAAATGAATCCTTTAGGGCATATGCACGTGACCAAATGAGGTGATGAACGTTCATCAAGAGAAACGCACTGAGCATCGCTCGGACAGTCGTTATGGTTCAGACATAAGTCAACACCTTGAATGATTAATAATCATGGACAACAGTCATGTTCATCTACTCTTTCATCAATTTTTCAAGCTTTTAAATTCGTTTTCACAGAGGATATCAACTAGCCACTGACAGCATATAAGTTGAAATACTTTTATTCCAATGAAGTGTTAAAAGCATGCAACTACACATAGATGCTTCTTTTTGTTTATTGTTACCATTATTTCATCATCCTTATTCATTTCCTTGCAAACCTTCGAATTGTTTGCTACAATCATGTTGTACTTCTTTTTTACCGTACTGTCCATTATTTGCTACTAGCATATTCTTATTTTAACTGTTAGGTTCGCAATTTCTAAGACTCCATATTTTGTTGAATCAGAATTCTAGAATGCTTCAAAAAGTGGCGCATACTGTTGCACTGATTGGTGCCGTCTCCGGTGTAGTATGGTGCTTTACAACGACATTCAAAGAGAGGTGTGAGATCAATACATTCTGCATGCACATGACATTTTGCAATACCCAAAGTGCACTCATCGATTGCTGAAAACATCATTCCGCAGTTTATTTTATTAGCTTAATTATTAGCGCTGTACATAGGAATGCATCGAGTCTTCGAACCTGTTCGTTGAAATAATCATGAAGTAACTAACGATTACACGTGTGCACACCATCCCCCGTATATCCAACGTCGCATGTGCAATTGTAAATATTACCGCCGGGTCGTTCACTTCTTAGACAGTGTGCATGTTCATGGCACTCGGGGCATTTAGCGCTCATCACACAATCTCGTGTGCCACGTTGTATCGCTGGAGGCTCACACAAGCACTCCCATGTACCCGGACGATTAATACACTTGGAGTGTGATGGACATGCTGCAACTTGTTCATATAATCTACTTTGTTAGTCAAACGATGGTTTTTTCGCATACTATAAGTTAGGAATAAAACCTGTCGGTTCGTTTTGAGTTTAGTGAAATGGTATGAAGAACATATTGGCTGAAAGAAATTGGACTAATGAGATGTCATTATGAAGAATTTACGTGCGATTTTTGAACGGCAGATACGATTTGCATTTGATACGGTGACATTTATTCAATAAGTGGCGCATACTATTGCACAAAAAGTCCGAAACGCGTCTTTGTCAAACCAAAATAATGAACGAATAAAATGAAGATTACAAAGATTATCAGATCATAATTATCAGAGTGAAACAATTCCAGCTGCAGTATAAATTAAGTGCTGCAACAGTTAGAAGAGAGCCCTGATAAAGTACCATTTTTGTCCTCAGCACATTCGTCTATATCTTCACATAATGCGACTTTGTCATCCTTCACAAGAGCAATACGAAATCCGCGTTTGCATGTGCAATTGTAGCCACCAACTGTGTTGACACATGTTGAAAACAATGGACAATTATACTGAAAAATGATGACATATTGAAATTTTGAGATTTAATCAGAGAACCGAGATGCACTATGATGATGGTTTCAATTAGTAACAACTCCTCATAATCAAGTGAACTCGTGCAAAAAAATGTACTTTCTTGAATGAAGAAGAGAAACAATCGAAGATAATCGTTGAAAGAATGAAAATGATCTAAGAACCTCATTTGTGATACATTCGTTATGGTCAACACAGTATTCACCAGATGAAATGTAAGCAGGCTGATTACATTCGCAACGATAATTACCTGGCACATTCACGCAACGTTCTTCAGGCGTATTGCAGCTTAAAATGCTTCGTCTCTTACTAGTTAAGTCATTGGCAAAGGTTTTTCCGACTTCTTTAAACACAAATTGGATGGCAATTTCTCACTTTTTTGGTTAACAAAACAAAGTAAATGGAAAGTGGAATAAAAAAAATGCCAAACGGTGCAATCATTCCATGCAATTCTAATCTTTACCGAAAAATTTTTTGAACACTTCACATGCTTTGGCAACGCGTCATCCTCATAGATTGAAATGATTCTCAGATCCACATTGCGTTAGTTAGACTTGTGAGTGTTTCAGTGATGTACAATTAATTTTGCCCAAAATCAGTACAGATACGAACATTTGAGACAATTCAACGCATTCGTCGATATCTTTGCAAAGTTGAGTCGTGTCGTTTTTACGGTAACCGTCCGGACATACACACTCAAAACTTCCAATTGTATTCTTACACTGATAAGTTTCACGACAACTAACTGACCCAAACACACACTCGTCCACATCTGCAATAAGCACTTCTTGCTTCATTTTGAACGAATGCATTAACACGTCCAACGAGGAAACAACTCGCTCCACTACTACCTCTTGCATCAAGCGATCAGCAATCTGAATCGTTTGATGTCTTGCTAAATCTAAGACCAACATTCAAATTAAGCATCTACGGGGATTATTCGGTGGCTGCAATCGGAAGTGAGCAACGTGAACGTTACAGAATTTGCTCGAGGGGCTCGCCATCAGTCGTGAAAACAGGAGGAATAATCGACCCCGATACTGTTGCAACGAGCGATCTGAGTAGAAGAAATACGAACAGCAGGAGACAAACTATGCGCATTTTTGTGGAATGGAATTGATGAAAACAATTTTATAGAATATTCACCTTTACACTCATCTCCGGGATTCAGTCGTTGGAAACCAATTTTACATTCACAACTGTAACTTGTGTTTTGATTCACACAAACTTCATGCCCACTGCACGGCTCTCCGTCGACCACCTTACGAGCTTCTTTACAGTAATCATGCGCTGCAAATACAGTAATCACCGCTTGGTTGTTGAGCAGCATTGCAACGCTACGCTCACAGTTATCAGTTTCAAGATGGAATTGTGGAAATGAAGGAAATAATAACGTTTGCACGGTATTCCACCAGGAATAGCGTCACCGTCATAACCGGCTTTACATTGACAGTAACGATGTGAGTCGTTTATTTGAGCGCAGTACGCATTCACATCGCCAATACAATTCTTTTCACGACTACAGTTTGGAGTATCAACTGAAATTTTTACAAAATATTCACTTCTTTCACAACATCTTGATAGCTGTGACTGGAGCTATTCCCTTTTCACTTCATGAATACGGCAAAACTGGAGCTGACTTCAAAAATTCATTTCATGAATTACAGGTTGTCATCATCCGATACTCACGAAAATAACGAAAATTTAATATTGACAAGGAGAATAAATATAGAAGTATAGGAAGAAAACATAAAGAGATGAAGAAGGATTACTTATGCATTTGTTGTTTATATCAGCAATCTGTCCACGAGGACATTCACAACGGTAGCTACCTTCGGTATCAATGCATCGAGCGGATGTATCGCACGCGATATTACTCGCATTTGCGTTAATACCTTCTGTGCACTCGTCAATATCTGCAACATAACGCCGTCTTTGCCACTGACTAAACATTCCAATACAAAGCTTATAAACACTTATCATTTGGAAAAAAACTGTCTGCTTGTTAACAGCAACACGAGAAAAATCAAAAGTCAAAAATTCGGCCTAGAAAAATGAGACACCATCATAACGCGATTGTTAGTAACCTAAGAAAAAAGCTAATAGAGGGCTCCCGTTCCCTTTGATCTTCTTATGGACAGCATTTCTCGGAATAACGGCGGATTGAACAATTCGAAATTAAGTTAGTTAAAAACTGAAAACTCACGATAGATTAGTCTAAAAAATCACTGAAAATAAACAAAAACAAGAAATCACAACATACTTTCACAAGTAGTTCCGCTCGCGTTTAACCTGTATCCTGTTTCACATGTGCAATTATACAGCTTACCAGTATTCATGCAAAGCATGTTATCTGCTGTGCAGTATTGGTCACTTTTACAAGGCTGTGAGGTTTTCGGTTCTGTCTGAAATAAGCAACTCGTACATGGATCTTATTTCATGGTATCTAATTTTCAATCTACAAAATGTCTTTGACATATTCTGCAGACACAGCGATTATTCGCTACATGGAAATAATTCTTGTAAAAACTGAATAATTTGTTAGCATCAAGCAAAAAAATTTCTTTCCGCTGTTTGCGATCACAAGAAATGTTGTTGAAAGTAAATCAATCATGACATACAATTTTTGTGGGCTTTTAGATTAGAATGTACCCGAGAAATACAGGCATTCTCAGTCGCTCCACTAAAACCGAATGTTGTGACCATTTAAAAAAATATTACGAGCTCTGAACGATGTTACCTTACACGAACAATAATCTATTGGGACACAGTTCTTATGCTGATCAAGTTGGTGGCCTTGTTCACACAAACACTGTGCGATGTACTTACCACCGTCTCGTTTTGGATGGCAAGTTGCGTTTTGTCCACATACACCTAAAAATTCGGTGAGTGAATAATGAGGAGTCGGTGTCCTCAGGAAGAAGAATTTTTGGTTGTATGTTGTGAAGCAAGACGCGTAAATGGTACATCGGACTGATGTATATCTGGTGAAATTCTTCTCAGATTTCTTTTGTGACACAACAGAAAATAAATATTCCATCACAAAATGACGCAGTCCGCGAAACATCACAAAATGACACTTTCAGTTTAGAAAGACAACGAAACGAACCGCTAACAGATCGTCGCTTACGCCTACGCGTCATATCTGGAAATTCATCTGTTGTGTGTGTATGTGTGAACATATCGCTTTAGAATAAAGGTCTAATTAAATTTTCGATCATATGCTTGAAGCGGGTTGAAGAAAAAAATTTTAAATCCTTCTTTTCAACATTATCAGCGTTGAATCGTGGAAGCAAGCAAGTCGCTATATGCCGAAACAACGACCTGCTTACATTCACGTTCCAACATTTTACCATCGCTTTGTGTGTTCATCGACCGAAAGCAATTTACAATATTTCATGTTTGCTATCGTTTACTGCATGATGAGAATAAAATGAGCACATATCAGTGATAACATTGAAGGAAATACGGACGTGAAACTAGAGAAATATAAACCAATTCAGCAATTCCATCTTCGAGAAGCAGCACGGAATAGACCAGAATAGACTAAATAGAAATAGATTAAATAGACTAAATATAAAATATCTTTTAAAAATTCAATAAAACGAACCCTTGTCATATGCACACGGATTATCCACACACTCGTACTCGTTGATTGACAAAAATCCGATTTTACATTTACAAAATGTTTTTCCATTGTCCTGCTCACAAACCTGCGTATTTTTATCGCAGGGATTCGCTGCCTCACAAATGTCGGAAACTAAAATCACTTTACATGTCAGAGATGTAATCGATGTGAACGATGATATGACTGTACGTAATTCATAACCTCACAACCTTTAAATACTCACATTCAGATGTCATCAATACACTGAAACTGTTTAATTATCCCAACATTACAACATATCATCACTTACGTTATAAATATGATAAGTGTTATTAATTGGTAACGATGTTTGAAGGTAACTGATGGTAGAAAAATATGAAAGATTTAGTTCATTTTATAATCAATGTATCTTGAATGCATAAGCATATCGATTCGAAATAAATGAATAAATAAATTTGAATGCAACAAAATGGATTTCGACAGTACCCTTGCAGCCTGCTAAGTAAGCATCACCATCGTAGCCAGGCGCACATGTGCACGTATATCCACCAAGAGTATTCGAGCATTTCGCTGCTGTACCACATGCCGATCGTAGTGATCCATTGTTCATCAGTATTCCCTTCAATCAGAAATGTTGATGAGAAATGGGTGAATATCGACGAGCGATTAGTTGAATTATGTCTAGTAGTAATTGCGCGTAAAACTACTCGATGGATGCAATTGTGCGTATAAATTCCTGACGTAAATTCGTGGCGTTTAATAAGGTGCCATTTTCATTTTTAATCTCAAAGAATCAAGAATATTTCGAAAACCCCTGGACAAGGCAAATTTGATTGGTGCCGTTGCGCTGATCGCTTTTGGTTGGTCCCACCGAAACCGGCGGACCATCGCGTTCCGGGGACCAACGACTCAATCGTGCCAACACTTAATAATGGTAAGTAACCACCGAATAATCAGATAATTTCGATTTCCGTCGGTGGCAGCCGATTTTTGAGGCCCATCGAATTTCGGCCGTCACCGAGCGAAATCTATCCCTATCAATTGAACATGTTTAACGATCACACCTCTTTACATTCATCCACATCTACACACGGACACTCGGCTGGAGAACGACATCCGCTTGGCTTCTTGAATCCTTGCTTACACGTGCAGTTGAAACTACCAGGTGTGTTAACGCATAGATCAACAGGAGTCGGTGGACATGGAGATGGTGTACCATTGCATTCGTTGATATCTATAAGAAATCATCAGAACTACGAGCACCAGAATCTCGTGAAATGATAACACTTTATAAATCTCTTTTTTAGCCGTTCTCAAGCTACAGCACATCAAATGAATCAGTAATTACGTATTTTAGAAATGAGAAAGTAGTCATAATATTTCTATTCGAACCATATAACATCGCCACTGTAAGAAGCATAACCTTCACTGGATATTTAAGCAACTTCCATCTATGAAATGGAACACTTTCTGTGATTAATAGAAATCAGTGTATTCTTTCGATTGACAAATCAACCAATAAACATTTTTGCAATAACCGAACGCGTACATACCTTCACAAATACCGTTCGCATTCTCGAAGTATCCACGAGGACAGACACAATGATATGATCCCTCATCGTTGACGCATTTCATGTGAACATCGCCACTCCTTTTGGCGCAATCATTGTTATGTGACGATAAACATTCGTTGATATCTGACAACAAACGATACTCATGCTCTTTGAAATTAATAACTACGAAACAAGATACGATAATCCATGCGCACTTCAGTGAGCGATGCTCCTAACTTCGTGTTTATGATACTTACCTTTGAGGGGATGTAGTAATAATGCGATTTACCTTGACATCCTCCTAGCACAGATCGGTATCCTTTCCGACATATACACTTGTATGAACCTGGTAGATTATCGCAAAGTTGTGTTGTTTTATTGCAGTTATTTCTAGGATCTGCTGGATTACACTCATCCACATCTGAAATCACTCACAAACAGATTACAACGCTAAAGATGATTCACTCAGTGGGTGATGAGCTCATATCTGCGGATGTCGACATCAAAAGTTATTGATATAACTTTATGCACGAAATACGCAACGAGCTCAACCACAGGTACGCGCATTACTAAGCAAAATGTTAACGCGATACCAGACATCTTTTTAACCGAAATCCTCACGTCATTAACGCTAATTATGGAACCATATAAGTTACATCATCTCTTACAATATGTACTGAAAGTAGATTAAGAAGTATCGTGAATACAAGTTGAATATATGGAGAAGGCACTCTTTCATAACAATTCCGAAAATGCTTTTTATTAGGGTGAGTAAGGTATTCAAAAATTTTAAACGAAATGTATCGAAAATTCGAACGAATTAACGCGACAGGAGAGAAATTTAACGAATGAGCGCAAGGCGAAAAAAGTATCGCCTGTACTAATTTTGTTAACATTCCCAAATCTAGCGAAACTTTGGATATTCTAATAAAGTAATTAAGGACGTTAAAGTGTCCACCTCCGAGCTCAATATTATGCGAATTTTATTCAGTGAACTCATCCATTCACCATCGTGCTATAATATAATCAAACACATGCGAGAAATGCCAAATAGCGATCGTTCATCGTGATCGTCTGATATCAGTTTAATTGCTTCCGTTCAGAATTGCAAGATCGTTTTTCGTTTCGCCCAAACATGAACGGGAAATGACAGAAAAGCAAACGGTGACCAAGACACACCCGAATTGCAGCTGACATGAGAAGACTGTACACTACTTTCTTCAAAAGTGCACTCTCAAATTTGTTTGGTGCATGCGAACTGAATTTCACGATAGCTCTCGGAAAATCGCAAAATTCCTCGTTCATCTCGTTTAGTCAACTCTCGTCCCCCTTCATAACCTTGCAACCGATTCTCGTTGATCTCATGTCTCGTTTAACACTCAAGAAAATCATCATGCTTCATGTCGTGTTGCTCTCGTCTCGTTTTTTTTGCCGATTGGGCATATCTCGCCTATACTTAATTATTACCACACCATTCCCATCTTTACCAATGCGTACCAATAGAGATTTTTGCCTTTTTTGTCTATTCGGATCCCCCATAAATGCATTTTGGCTTACTTACCCGTACAAATGGCACCGTTCCCGAAATAGCCTTCTTTGCATTTACATTCGTATGACCCCATCGTATTCTTACAATAAGCATTTTCGTCGCATTCTGCTGAGCCATCGCGGCACTCATCGATATCTGAATATTCGAAACGTTATCATTTCATCATCTCGAGCAACCATTTTCACTCTTCTAATGTCGAATGCGATTCCTGTTGTTGCTAATGATCAATTTTTTGAACATGGATCTTCGTCGTCCTATTCAAGGCTCCATTTCATTGCATAGCATCAAAGTAATAACACAACATTGACGACATATTCCGTCCAAAAAATACTTCAAGGAGAGGAATTCAGCTGATGCGAAGTATCGGAAATGCAGTGCAACGGAATGTCAAGCGGCATAAAAATTAACAAAAATGATATTCATACCACTGCACACGTTGTAATTAGGTGCTTCATGACGAAATCCTTCCGCACAAACACATTCGAATGAACCAATTGTGTTTGTACACGTTGCATTCTTTGATTCACAGTCGTCTATTCCAGCATCGCACTCATTTATATCAACACATTCTGGATCTGTCAGTGAACTGCAAAACAAAAAATCCATCCTTCATTTTCATTCTCCACTCATAAAGCAAACCATCCGTTTTATGCGGCATCATTATCCGACGCCCACCTATTCTTTAGTGAGTTCGGAAACGGTGTCAACATTGAGAAGGCGGAATTTCATTGGATCGTTGAAAGCGGAAGAAAAATTGATGAGGTTAAGTAGAATTAAAACGGCAGTAGCACATCGACTGTAAATTGTTCACACAATCAAAAACCCACTTTCGCATAGAATACTAATCAAAAGATTCGGTAGTTATCGAACATAACGCTTCATTACTACGCTGAAGAATCTTTTTGCGCTTATCAGCAGCAAATGAAACGACTAAGAGAACGAAACAATGGTGACGTCTTCCCTCGAAATGGTTTCCGGCTCATTTTTATTACAAACCTTCCTATGCTTGGCGTATATCCCTTATTACAGGAACATTGATAACCGCCTTGGAGGTTTTCACAGTGCGAGTTGACTGGACATGATAGAGCGTTTGCGTCGAGATTACATTCATCGATATCTGAATCAACATCAAACTTAAAAAAACACATGGGCATACAATCTTATAAGAATCGTCGCTTCGTTAAAGTTCATAAGCACAAATTTAAAAAAACTTCAACCGATTACGCGAGTTAACGATCAGTTTCTTAAAGACCCCGTGCACTATTCTGCATCCAAATTTCCTTCAGCGATCTACCGACCATTAATTAACAAAAATTTCTCGCGTCAGTAACAACAACCAACCAATGCAATATCC